>PVJX010000062.1:0-152214 GCA_004027295.1 Dolichotis patagonum
CCTTTTTTAAATAAGGTTGGCCAGGGGCTTATCAATTTTATTTATTCTTTCAAAGAACCAACTCTTTGATTCATTGATCCTTTGTACTGTTTTCTTAGTCTCTATTGCATTAATTTCTGCTCTAATCCTTATAATTTCCTCCCTTCTTTTGGCTTTGGGCTTGGCTTGCTCTTCTTTTTCTAGATGTTTGAGTTGTAGCGTCAGGTTGTTTATTTGTGTTTGTTCTATCTTCCTGATGTGGGAACTCAGTGCAATAAGGTTTCCTCTGAGGACTGCTTTCATTGTATCCCACAAATTCCAGTAAGTTGTGTTTGTATTTTCATTTGCTTGTAGATATTGTTTAATTTCTTCTTTAATTTCCTCTGTGACCCACTGATTGCTCAAGAGTGTGTTACTGAGTTTCCATGTGTTTGTGAGGTTTTTGCAGTTGCTTTTATCATTAATTTCTAATTTCATGGCACTATGATCCGATAGCATGCATGGGATAATTTCAGTTCTTTTGCATTTACTTAAATATGTTTTGTGGGCTAGTATATGGTCTATTTTAGAGAATGTCCCATGTACTGCTGAGAAGAATGTATGTTCTGATGTTGTTGGATGGAAAACTCTATATACATCTATCAAGTCCATTTGTTCACAGGTATGATTCAGTTCTGTTATTTCTTTGCTGATTTTCTGTCTAGTTGATCTGTCCTTCTGTGTCAATGGTGTGTTAAAATTTCCTGTTATAATTGTGTTATTGCTTATTTGACTTTTCATTTCTGTTAATATTTGCTTTGTATAGCTGGGTGCTCTGGAATTTGGTGCATATATATTTAAGGTTGTTATCTCTTCCTCTTGAAGTTTTCCCCTAACTAGTACATAGTGACCTTGTTTATCTCTTTGGATCATTCTTGGTTTGAAGTTCACATTGTCTGCAAACAGGATTACTAGTCTTGCTTTTATTTTTTGGTTTCCTGTTGCATGAAGTACTGTTTTTCATCCTTTGACTTTTAGTCTATGGGTTTCCTTTTGGATAAGATGGGTTTCATGTAGACAGCATATGGTTGGATGTTGTTTCTTGATCCATTCTGTCAGTCTGTTTCTTTTGATTGGTGAGTTGAGGCCATTTACATTAATGGTTATAACTGTTACATATTGGTTTATTGTTGACATGTTATCTTTCTGCTGTTGTATCTTTAGCTTTCCATTCTATTTCATTGTGTACCTTGCTCGGTGGGTTTATCCTATTTGTATCTAGAATATCTTTCAGTATTCCTTGTAGGGTTGGTTTTGTGGTCATGAAATTTTTCAGCTGTTCTTTGTCGTGGAAGTATCTTATTTCTCCATCCAGTTTGAAGGACAGTTTTGCAGGGTACGTCAGTCTGGGTTGGAAGTGGTTTTCCTTTAGGATCTGAAATACTTCATGCTCTTGTTGACTTCATTGTTTGTGTTGAGAAGTCTGCTGTGATTCTGATAGGTTTTCCTTCATAGGTGATCTGTCTTTTCTCTCTAACAGCTTTTAGTATTCTGTTCTTATGGTGGGTTTCTGGGATGGTGATTATTATGTGTCTGGGTGTAGTTTTATTTTGGTTATGGCTATTTGGAGTTCTATATGCTTCACTAATGCAAATGTCAGTTTCCATTCTCATGTTTGGGAAGTTTTCAGCTATTACTTCTGTAAATATCCTCTTGATATCATTTTGGCTGTCCCCTTCTTTTTCCTTTAACCCTATTAATCTTATGTTATTTTTCTTTGCATCATCTTGCAGCTGTTAAATTGTTATTTCCTGATTCTTTGTTATTTTTCAAAGATCTTTCCTTTCCTATTCACTTGCTTTGATCTTATCTTTGTGGTCTGAAATTCTATCTTCAGTTTCATTGAGGCGGTTTTGACAGCTTTCAATAGAATGTTTGATTTCCTGTATATCTCTTTGAATCTGCTTTATGCATTCTGTTTGTTTCTTATAGTGTTCATTCAGGGATTCTATCTGCTTGCTTTGTTCCTCTAATTTTTTAGCTGTGTCTTCACTAGATGTGTTCATTATTTCTTTCACTACTTTTATCATTTCTTCTTTTACCTGGGCAATTATTTCTAATTTGAATTTCTCCATAGTTTCCCCTACTTGCTTCTTTATTTCAGTTAATATCATTTCAGTCATTTCAGGTGTATGGCTTCTATTTTGTTCTATGTACATGGCTCCCAGGCTTTCTTGGGATGGGCTGGTGATTTGAGCCTGGCTTTTGGTCTTTCCTTTTGTCATTTTTCTCTATTTCCTTGGCTTGAGTGGTGTTCCAAAGCTTCCTCTGGGTGTGTTGCAAATCTCCTGCACCCTCAGCTTCTAGAGCAGTCTCAGCTCCTCTGTGGGTACTTGGCCCCCTAAATTTGGAGGTGGAAGCAGGGTGTGGAGAACTGGGGCCAGAGAATCCCCCAGGGCACAATCCCCTGTCCTAGGTGTTTGAATATGAACTCTGCAGCTGGCAGTGCTGGTCACAAGCCATTGCCAGGCCAGCCCAATTGAGCCCAGAGTCCTTGCGCAAGGTTCCTACCTCCTGGACTGAAACAAAGCTGAGGAGCATGTCTGGCTGAGGCCTCACAATCCGCTGGACCCAGTCCAGCATCC
This sequence comes from Dolichotis patagonum, assembly GCA_004027295.1. Lineage (NCBI taxonomy): Eukaryota > Metazoa > Chordata > Mammalia > Rodentia > Caviidae > Dolichotis > Dolichotis patagonum. Next base: position 2,604 of record PVJX010000062.1, read on the forward strand.
CAGTAGCTTCCCAGGAACTCAAAAGCAGGAATGTAGATCTCCAACTCTCCCCAGGTCACCGGAACTCACCCCAGGCAACCTCCACCTCTCAGTAAACTCCAGGCTCTCAATTGAGATGCAGAAGCTGGGTGTGGATAACTGGGCCCGCAGAGCCCCTGGGGCACAATCCCCTGTCCTAGGGGTGTGGATATGAACTCAGCAGCTGGCAGTGCTGGTCGTAAGCTGTCCCCAGGCCAGCCCAGTTGAGCCCAGAGTCCTAGAGCAATATTTCTGCCTCCTGGACTGAAACAAGGCCACTGAGTGTGGGTGACTGAGGCCCTGCAATCTCTAGTTTTCATTCTAGAAGTCTTTCGCATGCTTGATTAACTTAACTCCTACGTAGTTAATTCTTTCTGAAGCTGTTGTGAACGAAACTGTTTTTACTCCTTCTCAGTGGGCTCATACTTGATGCATAGGAATACTGTTGTGTTTTTACATTTATTTTTGTATTTTGCCATTTTGCTGAATTTTTAAATTAGTTCTAAGGTCTATTGGTGGAGATTTTTGGATCTTCTATGTAAAAGATCATGCTATCTTAACAAATAAGCACATCCTAACAAATAAGGAAACTGATATCTATCTTTTCTATTCAAATACTGTTTATTTCTTTCTCTTGCTTCACTGTTGTAACTAATATTTTAAATCATATACTGAACAGGAGTCTTCTTGCTCCTGATTTTTTAGGAGTTATTTCAGTTTTTCCATATTTATGTTCACAAAGGCTTTTATTAGTTTAATGTAAAACTTTTCACATAAATTTTCATTAAGTTTTTTTTTTATCATGAATGGATGTTGGGTTTTTTCAAAGGCTTTTCTTCATCTATTTAAGTGATTCTATGATTTCCTCCTTCTGCTCATGTAGAGTATTACATGTATGTATGTATGTATGTATTCTGGAACATTCTTGCATCCCGGGGATAATGGATGATCTTTTTTGATCATAATATATATTCTTCCTATTGATTTGTTATATTCTTTTCACAAGTATCTTGTTGAGGATTTTTATATTTATGTTCATTTAAACAAATTGGTCTGTAATTTTCTTTTCTTAGACGTCTTTATTTGGGGCACCCACTTGGGACCCCTTCTGTCTCTCTCAGCCAGAAGCTTTCTTTCTCTAAATAAATACTTCTGCTCTTTAAAAAAAGTCCTTATTTGGCTTTGTCATCAGAATAACACTGGCTTCAAGGAGTGAGATTGACAGTGTTCCCTTTCAAATTCATGGAAGAGTTTGAAGAATATTGGCATTAATTTTTCCCTAAAGTTCTGGTAAAATTCCTCAGTGAATCCATTGGATCTTGGGGTTTTCTTATTTGATAAGGTTTTTATTACTGCCTAAACTTCATTTTGGGTTTTTTAATTACTCAGAGTTTTTATATTTTATTGATTCAATTTTGGTAATGAATATGTGTCTAGGAATCTATTTCTTCCAGACTCTCCAATTTACTGGAATATAGAGTTTCAAAATAGTTGTTTATAAACCTCTGGATTTTTGTGGTATCCATTGAAATTTTACTTTTTTTCATTTCTAGTTGCTTTGTTGTGGGTCTCATCTTCCCTTCATTTGTTAAGTTTGATTAAAACTTTACCTATTTTTGCCCTTTTCAAAGAACCAACTCTTTGACTCATTAATCAAAGAGTATATTTTGAAGGTTGAAACACACACATGCATATATATATATATATATATATATATATATAGCCTCTAGTCAGCCATGATAGATCCTCTTAGCTAGGGTACTACTTTCCAATTTCAACCTCTGAGTATTAATTTAGGATATCCCTATACTCAAATTTACATGTAATTCAATTGGAGCTTATGTTCCTTTTTGGGGGGGGTTCCCAGGGCTCAAATTCATGACTCTGTGTTTGCCAAGCAGGCACTTACGCCACTGAGCTAAACACCTGGCAGAGGCTTATGTTCCTATCAGTGCTTACAAAATAGTGGTCAAGTGACCTTTTGTGTATAAAACACTTGTGAGGGTTTTTGGCCTTTGAAATTCACAATCCCATTTTGGATCAAGATGTGGCCCATGAGTCTCTATATTAAAGATGACTTCTATTTGATACTCATATCCCTTAAAGTTTGAGAACCTCCACCTTGGGAAAATGAGGTCTGATTTCACCCAAATATAGACTCCTCAAGGATGAGTTGGTGAATATACAGTTATGTATTTGGTAGATGTATGCTACTGTTTCTTCATCAATACTATTTCCCAAGGTTGTGTTTCCTAAGCATAACACAATTCACACTAGGCCAACATTTCAGAAAAACAAACAACCAAACACAATGGGAAATAGATGAGAATAAAGTAACTAATAGGATATTCAGTTACCGTTGCTTTGACGAATGGATAGCAAGCAAAAGGTCATATCAATGCTTAGTTAAGATGGAAGAGTTTAAAGATTCTTCCATAATTCTCAGAGCTAAAACTAGCAGACTCAAATTGGGTATCAGGGCATACTTAACCTACAAGAAGTGCTTAAACAATGGTGACATCAGCAACAAAGCAAACACCAAAGCTGTGTCACAGAATTGCAAAATAAAGGCCTTTATTTTGTTTTTTGCAATAAAGAGACTGAAATAAAATCACTCACCTTAAAGTGTAATAAATTGTTTTTAGAAAATGAATCTGTAACAACTTCAAAACATACGGAATTCAGATTGCATCTTTTCAAGCACTGTATGTGTAGTGTGTGCTTTCTGAGGTGACATCTGTTTCTGAGCTCAGGCTCACATAGAACTTGCATAAATCCTCTTGTTTCAGTCCCCTGCTGGGATTACAGCAAGCACCACCTCAACTGGCCCTGTTGTATTGGCCTGAAGTCTATAGTTGGTTCTGAGTTCTGTTCCCAAATTAATAATTGCTTGTTTACTTTTCGTCCTTCTGGGTTAGATCGTGACCATTGTTCTTTGCCTAAGGCCTCAGGTTTGTTTGGTATAGAAGTTCTGAATAAAACACCTGGGAACATGTTTGCATTTGCAGTATTTCCCTTTTAGGTGGGACGGCCACGAGACAGAGGGGCTTCTTGGGATGCATTCGGTCCCTGCAATTGAATGGGATGGCCCTGGATCTGGAAGAAAGAGCCACCGTGACTCCCGGAGTGCAGCCAGGTTGTCGAGGCCATTGTGGCAGTTACGGGAAGCTGTGTCGCAATGGAGGGAAGTGCAGGGAAAAGCCCAGTGGGTTCTTCTGTGACTGCTCCTCCTCTGCCTATGCAGGGCCGTTCTGCTCTGATGGTGAGTGTGATGCGAGCCGCTTCAACAGGAAAGCTCATCCATTATGAATAGAACACCTGGAAGTTCTTTTCTGAGTAGCTACCTGAAACAAAAATACTGCCATTTCTGAACATCTTTTGCAAAGCATCTATTGAATGTCATCATATTTGATTCCTTAGATATGTGCTCAGTTCTTGAAAAACCAGCATCTCCTGTTGATAAATCCACAAATAGTTGCCTCTAGGTGTTTTCAAGTGTGAGCTACTCAATCTACTTTATTTTTTCTCTCTGATGTTGATGCTATTAAAGAATACAACTGTCAGCAACCTGCCCATTGGCAGTTCTGTTTTACAATCATTCAACGTTGTGTGGTTATTTTTGATGAAGATGTTAAGCAATGTAAGGAATATAGAAAACCTTCGTTTTGTTTTTGTCTTTTTTTTTGCCAAATATTTTCCATTAAATATTAATATGTAACAAAATGGAGATACTCAGATATTTTGCTGTACACTATGATGAATCTCTTCTGGTGGAATAAACTAGAGTGTTTTACAGCTAGATACTCTTATTCATTGATCTGTGTCACAGAAGAAAAGAATTCTTAGTAAACGTAGTAGTAAATGTTCTGGACAGAGTTCTCTGACTATACAAATATTTATTATCTTTTCATAATTTATCATAGAAAACTGACATCCAATTAATTTGAATTCAATTACTTTGTGAGTCTCTGGGCTACTGAACTTTTTCCTGAAGGAGTCTAACAAATTGGCTTCAAATCAAAGCAACTCCTGATTTGCAAAGAAAGCATTGGGATCCGTTAATGAAATCTTGGCAAAAATGTATCTTTTAAGTCATCAGTTTTTATTAAGAAGAAGCTGTAATTTCAAAACTGACTTATGATACAAATCACACATTGCTGGTGTCATGCTAAGACAATTTTCATGTTTAATGTTAAGATTGTGAGCATTTTTTTCTTCCTAAGAACATGACTTCATTTTTGGATGTGGTTTTCTGTTTGCTTGCTAGGAGCATGCTGCTCTGCATGCTCATATTGTGTTGTGCATAAAAGGTATATAATATGTAATAAAAATAATAAAAATTTTATATTATTTTTTATGTTATTGAAAAATAATAAAAATTTTAAAATCTTGAAATATGAAGGACATCAATGTGACCCGGAAAGCATCACCTACACCACATATTAAGTAACTAGTCCTTTACATTTATGAAGAGAAACAAGTTCAGGGTTTCAAAACAAGTTAGCTTTCCTACTGTCCTCTTTATTTCCATATATATATATATATATATATATATATATATATATATATATATGTGTATATTGTGTGAACTTGAGGTATTAATTTCAAACTGGCAAAATTCTTTTGCTAAATGATTTAAAATAGATTTAAAATAGCTCTTTTGGATGATCAAATGTTAAGCAAATGTCTTTTTCCCCCTGTCTGACAATAATGCTAGATATAGTCTTTTTGTAGTGCACAATGGATTTGAGAACATATTTAAACAAAGAGGAAAATTTTTGTTTCTTGATCCTGGAAAGAAAAGAGTATTTTTCATACTTCCATCTTTCCTATTACAGGAAGTCTATTACAGTTATTCTACCTACAAACTAATAGATGGGAGTTAAAATTTAAATAAGAAAATGGATATTCAAGGAGGTAAAGGACAAGAAGCCTGGTTATGTATGAACTCAATTAAGACAGCATTAAGTTTTCAGTTGTAAAGTTATATTAATGAATTAATTATGTCACTCTAACATGAAGCCATTTCAAGGGCCATTATGAAAGCTCTATTAATTTACTGTGTTATTCTTGTTTGAGGTTGTTTTCTCCATCTTTGGAATTTGTGATTTAAAAATATTAAGATATCAATTAATTATGGTAAATCCAAGGTCCTTGAGTTAAAATTCTCATGTAAAATGTGCATGTCATTTCAGAGATTTCTGCGTATTTTGGATCGGGCTCATCAGTGATTTACAATTTTCAAGAAAATTACTCCTTAAGCAAAAACTCCAGCTCCCATGCTGCTTCATTTCATGGTGATTTGAAGCTGAGCAGAGAAATGATTACATTTAGCTTCCGAACAACGAGAACCCCAAGCTTACTGCTTTTTATGAGCTCCTTTTACAAAGAATACCTCTCAGTTATCATTGCCAGAAATGGTGAGTGCTTGTCAGAGAGTAAGGGGGAGAAAGGGAGAGAAGGAGAAAGGGAGAGAGGGAGAGAGAAAGAAAAGGAGAGAGGGAGAAAGAGAGAGAGAGAATTGAATTAGAATATGAAGGCAGTAACAATACAGATCGTTCTTGAGTTTTTATCTCTCAAACTACAAGGGGAAGAAAGAATGTGCCTATGTCTTCTGTTCATTTGGCTTCTTCAGGACTGTATCATAAGTTTAATCTAAAAGGATTGTTTAAAACAAGTGTGATTCTTTTCTCTCTTTTCTCATTGTGATAATTTTGATTATGCAATGTAAATGTTGGTTTTTTGTTATATTTTATTATTACTGGGAGCTCTTTACTATTTCATATGAATAACAGGATTGATTTTGTGGTTCATTTTGAAATAAAATGCCTCATAGCCAACAAATATTTCCTCCCAATCAAAGTAAAGAAGTATTTAGGGAGTGTTAATGAACCCACATTATGCATAAGAAAGTATCATGAGATGACCTAATGGTTCTAATAATAGGCAATAAATAGCCATAGGAAATATTGGCATTCCCGTACAGAGCAATGGTATGTGGATTAGAAAATGTGTTTACTGTAGAAATCTTGTCACAACAACCACTGACTGTTACTTTTCTCTGTCCCATATTTGAATTAAAGATGAAAATTTTAGAAATAAATGCAATGCATAAGAAAAACAAAAATGCATATATGTGAATACATATTTTAGGTAAATAAAACATGGCTCAAGGACACTGAATCTTGCAAAAATATTATTGCTCAATGAAAATATTTATACCCGCTATACAGTTTAAGCTTGCAGCTTATCTATGTATTGGAATATTTTCTTTGTTAAATAATAAAGTGTCCTATGAAACAAATTAATTAAAACCTCTGCAAGCAATTGAGTGACATTAATTCTAATGGTAAGTTTGGTTTAAAGACATTCATTTCACCCTAATTTTATCCCAAAGTCTATGACCACTTGCAAATATTCCTCATCTTTAGTAAAACTACATTTTCCATTAGTTAACTGTCATCCAGAAGTGTGAGATGCATATTTTAAAAATACAAGATTATAAAAAGAGAATTTTATCATATTATTTCATAACAGTTTGCATTTCAGAAATACTTTGTCTTATTTTTCTTTGTTTTTAAGTTAAGGCTATTGCAGAAATTTGCATATCTTTAATTTCAGAGTTGACTTTAAGGAATGGAAATTAAAGATTTGCAGAAAATAGATGGCTTATGAGCAATATGCTTGGTCTTGCTATTCAAAACACTGTAATTTCACATAGGAAATGACATTTAGGAGCTATGCTTAGAGGGCACATCTAAATGAATGTGAGTTTTTCCCTGGAAATGAATAATACCAATAAAAGGATTCTGAGTTTTTATAGTTTTTAAAATTCAATTTTTACTAAAAAATAACTTCTTTTCCTGCTTTAGGAAGTTTGCAAATAAGGTACAAGCTAAATAGATATCAAGAACCTGATGTTATTAACTTTGATTTTAAAAGCATGGCTGATGGGCAGCTTCACCATGTAAAGATTAACCGAGAAGAAGGAGTGCTTGCTGTGGAGGTAATGCAGAAAATTTGCCAGAAGCCATTTTGTGATTATGAATCTCCAGCATGGAGCAATTGTAGCAGAAGTTTGGCCATAAGTAGGATAAACAAAGACACATTTTAGTGGTCTTCTCCAGACTATAAACCACCAAATGTAGCTTTTTAAGCAGTGAGATTCTGCCCAAGATATCATTACTATCTCACACTTAAAATGCCTGACTTTCCTTACTGGTTTTATTTTGCTCAGTAGGGAAAAGATGTCCAATTTATCATCATGCACTACTGGTAGTTCCATCACCAGTCCAAAGAAGCCCATTTACTTACAGGTTGGATATAAATGCAACCATAATTCTAGAACAGAAAATCATGATTGTGTTATCAGAAAATTTTTTTTTAAAATAATGTGAATCACAGCAGAGTAAGTGGAATTATTCACTCTAGCAGCTTTTGAGGAAAAGCACTGATGTTTCAGTCTCTATGTAGAAGAAAATTTCTTAACTGCATGACTCCAGTAAAAATATCAAGCTAAGAAAAATGCTGAGGCAAGAAATAATTCATACCTTTTGGTAGGCTTTACCAGTTTTGAATTCCTTAAACAGTACAGAAAAATAAGGAGATGTAAAAGGATCACAGAATGGGCAAAGTGGTATCTGAGTATAGTATAGAAAAGAATGTTCACTTTTTAAAACAGCTAAGTCTTAAAATTATTTTTTAAAAAGATATTTAGGGGAATAATACTAACAATTGCTTATTTTATAAATTTCTTTCCTCTTTGCTTTTTGCCTTTTCCTCAATGAAATGACACCCAATCGGGTGTCTGTAACTTATTTTGTAGATTGATGAGAATACAAGGAGACAAGTGTATCTGTCATCAGGGACTGAATTCACTGCTGTCCAGTCTCTGGTCCTGGGCAGGATTGGAGGTGAGTAAAAGACACAACCATTCCCTACGTCAAGATGCATAAGTTTATGTCAGAAGAATCACATTACATACATGCAATACGCGCGCGCACACACACATGCACATGCAGACACCTCATAACTAAAGAAATCTCTTATCTTGTTTAATTATGCATTGAATAATGATCAAGATAAGGCATGGATATATAACAATGAATAGTGGCCTCCTACAGGATGAGCAAGTGTCCTTCTTCGACAGTAAAGTCACTCTGGTCTCTGTCATGTGTCAATTCAGCATAATGAAATGCAGTTTTGTTTTCACACTTCAAAAATATCAGATGAAGGTAGAAATACTAGGTCTGTATAAATCAACTGCCAAATATAGAAATTTTCATCTCATGATAAATAAGGATAAAGTCTAAGAGAACTAGAAAGTAAAAGCAGCTAGTTTACTTCCAGCTAGCAAGTATGTTGTAGGTTAGGACTTGGGTTCTGTTTGCCTTGTTGTGTGGTTGTGGTTACCAGTCACTCTCTTATGCTCATCATAAATGTATTATAATGGTGACTTATTTTCATCATCACTTCTGATTATAGCAGTGAACTAAAGCATACTCTTTCCATTTTAGCATCAGCATATGTATGCATTTTTATACTTTCCAACAAGGGCTAAATTGAAAATGGGGAAGTAAATTTTAGTGATACATTATAAAATATCAATATTTCCTATTATTCAATAACTGGGAATGGAGTTGGGGACTATTATAGCTGGTTTTGTTCCTGTTCTGATATTTGACACTAACTTGGACTATTTTGTCCAAAATAGTAAAAGGAATCTTGCATTTCTGACCTTTTCAGTTATTTGTACCTCGATTCATCATTCCTTGTGTTCCCTTTACATAGTCTCAGAATCTTGAGAGTGTTTGATTAAACCCATGGGTGAACGATCAAAATGTTGGCCTTCAAGAAGGTTAATAGCTAAGTTTATAAATATTTATAGGCATTCATGTAGTATGATGGACACCAAAATGATGCGCCCTTATATTCCAAACAGCAGAATATCATGCATTGCAATGTTTTCCAGTGTGTCATAGTGGGCATAAAAAATGTGCACAGAATACAATTTAGTTATTTGGAGGCTTAATTGAAAAATTCCAAGTGTCTCACTGTGTTCCTTCTATAAATCCAGCTTCTAAGGTTGATATTTGTATCATTTACTCTCAGGTTGCATACATAGTAATACATGTGGTGTGAAGTGGTGATTTTACTTTATTCTGTAGCTTTAAAGCTGATTCCAGTCCTGGCCCCTGATGTCTAATTAGCAAATAAAACTCTATGCACTTTCAGTCTGTGCATGTGACTACTAGGTCTGGAATAGATTTTAGTTGTACAGAAGCAGTGGGTAGGCTCTCAGTTAAAAACAGAAGAGAACATGTAGTTCATATATGTCATTGGGAAACATATGTACATCAGACCAGTGTAGACGTAAGGACGCTGACCTCTATGAATTGGCTATTTAAGTTTGGACCTATAACTAATGTGCTTTTGGGTGTCATTTTTTTCATAATGATAGAGGATTTTATTTCATTTATAATTGTGGGACAGAAAAATGAACCCAAAGGAAATTTTGAGAAGAATGGAATCCTGTCATTTGCAGAAAAATAGATAGAACTGGAGGTCATTACATTAAGTAAAATAAGCCAAAATCAGAAAGGCAAATGCCATGTTCCTCTTCTTTTTTTTTTTTATCAGTACCAGGAATCGAACTCATGACCATGCGCTTGCAAGGCAGGTGCTTATGCTGCTGAGCTAAATCCCCAGCCCTTATGTTTCCTCTTTTATGTGGAAGGGGATGGGGGAGGGAGAGAAGGAGAGATTGGATAATGGGTGTCAAAATACGGCATCTTAGAAGGACTGACTTGGTGCATGGTGACTGTAGTTCACACTGACCTGTTATATTTTTGTGAAGAATAGGAAGAGGGGCTCTTACACTCCAAACATAAAGAAAAGATGAGGAGATGGAAATAATAATTATCCCAATTTGATCAGCACACATGTATTGAAATATCACACTGCATACATATGTACAGTTATTACATAGCAACTCAAAAGTTTAAAGAAAATGGAGAAAAATCTAAACAAACAAATGAGCAGCAACAACGTCAAAACCATAACTTGTCATATCCATGGGTTCATTCTCTTTTCTATGCTTTCAGCCCTAGGGGAGGTAGGTGGCAGAGAAAGAAGGCCCTAGAGAGACCCAGGAGAAAGGGAGGCTGAGAACGTCGGAGGGTGGAGTCTCATCCTGTGCGGTGCACGGACTGCCTGAAAGTCATTGCTGAATACCCAGATTTCCTCCCTGTTCCCTCTTCTATTCACTGACGTGCACATAGCTGCTGTGGCTATTCGCAGAAGTATGTGCAAGTGATAGAGGGGGAGAATCCCCCACCCCCAATCTCCACATCACTAGATGCTATCAGTGCGTGGGGCTGTGAGCTGATACTGCATTCCTGATATCAAGAAGACACATCAAGTAGCTTCTTGGTGCGAGATATACCATAAAATCTGGCAGAAAGTAATGAAAAAAGCCAAATAAATGAAACAACTCCTCATCTCAAGAGCTCTTTCTTTTATCAGGTTGTGAAATGAGGCATGCACCTGAAGTGTACCAGACAGAAAATTCTAACTGCAATGCTTAATATTGATAAAAAATCTTATTGCTATCTTCACATTTAGTGGCAGTTACTGATAAAGATATTTTTTGAGTAGAAATGTATTAAGTATATTATAAAATAAGAAACTGATTTGAATAATGTGAGGAGAAACATTAACTAAATAGAATGACAGTTAATACATGTTTTCCTTTTTGAAAATGAATATAGGATATTAGTAAGGACATTGGTGTTTTTATCCCAGTTGTGTGTTATTCAAATGCATATCACTCTTGAAAAATAAAATTAAAGTCCAAATTGAGCAATGAAGTTTATATTCTGAATGAATTCATTCTCCCAAAAGTATATGTGATCATTTATTTAATATGTGCCTAAGGTGTGGATCTTGAAGCAGGGCTAATCATTTGTAATTCAAAGGAGACTAATTATTTTGTGTGTACATGAATTCACTTTCAATGTTAGAGAGTATATTATTGTTTTCTTGCATAACATATTAATTTATAGTAAAGTAGATCAACAAGGTGGTTGAAGAGTGGAGCTATTAATTTTTCAAAAAGCACTACCCAATTTTCAAGTTACCTACTGGGTTAGCTCAGGTCACCTGGGAAACAGCTGCCAAAGAGCTTCTTAGGAGAGCACTTTTGTATGAGAAGGTGGGGAGGGAATGGTCAAGGCTGGCTGAGCCATGTGAATCCCTCCCCAGATGAAGAAGACAGGGAGGAAAGATCAGACAGACGTATGCCAGACCACTCTGCAGTCTACGAAAGATTTAGCAGCCTTTAGGGAGCCCTTGAACCAAAGTCAGAGGAGTCTTGTTCTGCCCAGGAATAAACCCATCGCAGAGCGTTTGCTGTGATCAACCCCTGGCTAGGAGCAGTCCATGGGACACGTGGCCTTGCACAGGTAGAAAACAGATTTCAGAGTTGGCAGTTGAGACCTTCTAACTACGCAGCACATTTTTATGGCCTTGTATTTATCAAATACATTTCCTCCTTTTTGTAAGCCCATTTGACTCACTGATTTACCTAGTAACTTAAAACTTGCTTTGTGTACAGGGAATACCTCTACCTCACCTACAGTGTACAGAGAATACCTCTAAGGAAGGTAATGATTACCTCTGCCCTTACAGGCTTATGGGTACTGGGGACTCATAATCATTATAACATGGTCCTATGTATCCAATTAAATATAAGGTACCCTGCTAATGCTTTAGATAAGACAGTTCCAAATTACTCTCCAAATTAAGATATATTAAGGTACATTTCTATTTTTAAAAAATTTTTTAAATTTTATTTTAAAGAGAAAAAAATGCAGGAAAGAAAATCAGAAAACAAGAGACATACAAAAAACAACTACAAGAAAAACAAAAAACCCATATTGATACATTTCCTCTTAAAAGATAATTTCTACATATATTTTAAAGGAGCAGAATATAAACATTGATGTGTGTGTGTGTGTGTGTGTGTGCACACGCTCATGTGTTTTGAAGTTGTATTTTGCCTTCATTTTTAATGAAAAAGCTTGAAGATTTGACCATCCACTGCTTTTACAGATGAAAACCCAGAAATAAAGAAAATGCCTGTTCTCTTTTGACTTTCCCCATTACCCTTTTCTTAAACTTAGGAAGAAATTTAGGGTTCATTAAATGGCAGATACTGAGCAAGGTGGATTAAAAAGCAGTATCACACTGTACGTGATGGGGTAATGACCTCTAACTCCCTACTACATTTAAAACATAGAACAACTCAGTAACTGTGGGAATATTACTGTGCTGATACGGCAGCCGTGGTGGGAAGACCCGGGTTTCAGCCAAGCAGCTCACTTCAGCTCACCCCTTCACCACTAGACTCCATGACAGGTACTCTTCGCAGTCACTCAGAGAACTAAACTCAGAGTTATATGCCTGGATAATTTTATAAGTTGGGATAGTTTTATAATTTATTTAAATGAAATTCTGACAAATATTTCACTCATTCTGAGCAATAACATTTGTAGAAGTGATATGATGACCGATAGTGACTATTTCTCTTTTCTGAGGCTACAGAGCCAAGCAGCGCACCCAGATCACTGCAAGGCAGATTTAAGCCAAGTCCGACTGCAGAGTACAGTCAGCAAGGAAAAGCCAGCATACTCGCGTCCCCGCAAGCTCCACTGCACAGAAACCCTTTGTGTAAAACTCGCTTCCGCCCCTAGCGGTGAGGAGAAAGGCAACCCAGGTCAACTTGAGACATTGGTTTTGGCCATGCATTGTGAAATGACTCTCAGGATAGTGGAGCTGGTTATTTTAAAAGTAAAATTTAAAATTGAAGTGCAGCTAAGATAAGAAAACAAAATTTAATCTGATCCATTGCTTTTTTTCCCCCTTTTAATAACCAAGTTGTCATAGACTGTTTTTAAAGCATAGCATGACTTCATCTTTATGAAGACTCTGGTTGATTCCAGGGGCTCATTGCTGTCATTTTGAAGTAGCGATAGGCAAAAACATATTTTTCTCCAAATCATGACACATGCACGTAGACCCGGAGCATCACGTTCTAAACCCAGAGACCATTCACGATGCCAAAAGAAGCTTATTGCCTGATTGTAATTATACAGCGAATTATAAAATGAAATTTGGGATCTTTGTCAGAGGAACATATATATAATCGTGAGCATGTGGCCTTGGCGGGGTGGGCAAGTGTATTCTTCTGTTGATGGTGATGTCATATTCATTACTGCATTGTCGTTTGGCAGTCACTCCTAATAAATCAGCTCTACTCTCCTTCCAGAAAACATCAGTGGTAAAAGCAAAAATCTTCCATCCAAATCTTTAAATTTTCGAACACCAAATCTAGTCTTTTGCACAGTAGCAAAACATGAATAGTTTCTAAAATAGAGAGATTGTTTATTTTGTTCATTATTACCATGTATAAAATGTATCTGCACCAGAAATAAGTGATATAGAGCCATGTGTCTGGGAATTTGTTGAGGGATAGAGATGGGTAGAAGAGAGGAAAAGTAGTGGCTGAGCTACCGAATGTAGACACAGAGCCTGAGGTAAGGACATCGCCCCCTGGAGGCAGTGCTGGGTGATTCATGCTGATGATCACTTTAGGACAAGTCAGGGTAAGAGCTGTGAAATTCGAATTCAGCCTGTATTGTCTGTTAAATGCAGTAGACCATCAGAGCTGGTTTCCATGTCATCATAGCACAGTGTGACATTGCTACCTAAAAATTACTTCCTCTCGTTTCGTATCTGCTAGTCATGCCCATTAACAGTGACTAGAGTGAAAAATTTGTCCTCACAGTTCAGGCTCATTTATGGAATTGTGTACTGGAGAGAAAGTGGCACCTTTGTGCTCATCTTTCTTGTGGAAAAGCAGGCAGACTGATACCATTTCTTTAGTAAGTATGTTGTTTATAACTTCTGTGTGTTCTGTCATCAAAGTGAACGATTTGTCATTGTGTTCCCTTAAGATAAATATTTATGGGAAAATTATATGAAAAGAGATTTTGCTAAGATGCGATTAAAGGAAATATTCAGGTATAAGTTATTTTGATGATTCATTAAGATTTTATTGGATTACAATTCTACCACATTAAAAAAATCTCAATTAAGATAATTATATAATTTTAAAATCACGTGGGATAATGTGCTCGTGTCCTGAATATTGATATATGTGAACCCACTGCACAAATGACTGAGAATCGCTGTTCAAAGCCTCAACAAAGTTGGTAATTGCTGTTTGTTACTTTTCATGTCAAGTATGGAATGGCGCAAAACTCTGGCCAAAGTTGTTGGTGCTTTATGGTGGTGGTGAGGGTGTCAGGTTGCATCAAATAAACACACTTGTGGTCCTGAATCAACTCTCTTACATGTACGTGTCTTTTATAACCAAAATTGTAGCACTAAGTACTGAGTTCCATTTGTGGGTTGATTTTTATGTTAGAATCTGAGTTTAATAAAAGCCCAAAGATTGTTCTCACTTGTTCTGAGCAGCAGCTTTAGTATATTTAAAGGCACGGGATCATGTATCTTTCCTGAACCTGCAGAGGCAGGAAGTGCAAAGAGTTCTTTGGTGGCAGTTTTGGCCAGATGTAAATAAAGCATGTGGTCTAAGGGAAGAAGATTTCTACTCAACTCTCCCCAAGACAGCATTGGTAACAGTCTCCAATTTCCAGGATATTTTAAATAAAACCTGCTCGAAAGCCAATAAGTACATTTAAAAAGTTTAATTAGATTTCTTAAGGACACTGTAATCTTTCAACTATCTTGTCAAATAGTACTTAAGATGAGACAGGTTATGCTACAAGCAAAAGATAAACACAGGTCATTGTGAGATAGGTGTCTATAAATAACTTTTGTATTAATTAGGTTTTCAAGATTATATTTCAGGATAGTAGACTTGGCAAGGAAACAAATGCCTTTTATGATTAACTTTTCCTTTATCCAAACAGTGTTTGTTGTCTAATTTGCTAGTTTCTACTTCTACTCACTCTTTTTGTTGAGTAATTTGAACAACGATCAGATTCTCCTACCTGCCTCTAGCTCTGACTCCTCTTCTGATGAGTAGCATCATTTTCTGCAAACCTTTTTTATCTTTATGGATTAAAGATACTGAAATCCTTTTTTAGTATTTTAAAAAAGCCACTTTTAATAAGTATGGCATTATAAGTAATTTGTTTTCTGAGGTCCTAGATGTTTTATTATGTATTTTTGCTCATGAGAACCACAAGAAATTTCATAAAATACTCCTTGTGATTGTTCCTACAAAATTCACTGTCATATCTTCCCAGAAACAGTCCTTTCTCTGTAATGGAAAGGTACTCCATCAAATTCCAATTTCTTGGTACTCCATTTTTCTTGCAGACCTTTTGTTAAGAGGAGTCTTCCTTATACCAGCAAAGGCGTGCTCTTGGTTGGCATAGATATGATCAAAGTTTCTTTTCCATTAGGCAAGGCCACCTAAGAATCTGAGTCACTTAAGGACTTTTATAAGCCTCCAAAATATAGTTATCTCATCAGGATTGCTGTAATGAAGAAGATACCTGTCTTCGACTCCATCCTCCATGTTTCTTTTTCTAGCCTTTACACTGTGTTGGCATTCTAGGAATCAGATAACAGGAAAGGTAGACGTTTTCTCTTTTGTTTTTGTTTAGTTCAGTTTAGTTTTTTTGCTCACTAGCATTATAAACACAATTATCCAGGCAGATAAATGATGCTATGTGTCTCTAAGGCCGTGTGCAGGGGCATCTTGGAGCACAGCATTTTGTTTGAATTCCACTGTGGGCTGTTAAGTCCCTTGTAGTTTCCACTCCCAGTACTAATTCTAGCCCATCACTGGTGCTGAAGCCAAGAGTTGTTGGTCCAGCCCACCAGGAGGGATGAATCTGGAAACTTCTGAGCTTCTGAGTGGGACAGTTGGAGTTCACAGGGGTTAACCAGCCTAGGAGAATCTCAGGGAAAAAAATTTGAACTCTGTGAATCATCCACAAAGGATAAAGAGTTGTGTGAAGAGAAGCTGAGGATGATCTGTAATTTGGGTGATGTCCTTTCTATTTTGAGGCTGGGGGCAGAGGAGAGACTTCCTCTGGGGGTTTGGCTACCCCTACCCTCTGAGTTTAGGGTCACAGACTGCTACATGGTCTGCATTCTCCGGATTTCAGCCTCCTAAAGCCGGAAGTAACTGAGCAGCATTGAGCAGATTTAAAACAACATTCCATCCTTAAAAAGATTTAACACCAACAAAAGGGCAACCAGCCTACCAGACACCAGAGAGGTTTCTATGAAAGTAAAGCTATTCAAGGAGGCAGACAATGACATGGATGAAGTGTAGAAAGAGAAATTTAACGTAATTCTAAGGACAGCACTGAAAGACCTTGAGGAACTAACAAATACGATCTTTTTCTTCTGAAACTAAAAATTCAACTGGAAGGCATTTTGATACTTGAATTCATCACCTGGAAGAATGAGTAAATGCAAAGCATTTGGCTCACACAGGAATAAGTCCTATATGAAAATCAGGAGGGAAATTAAAATAGATTTGCAGAATACACAGAGGAGGTCTAACGTGAATAAATGGCATTCCAGAAAGATAAAAAGGACAAAAGGGAAACAATAGTTGCAAGCATAATACGTGAAATTTTCGGGGCCAAATAAAACTTTGTGTGTGCAGATGGAAAGAGCTCACCATGTCCTCTGCAGAATATCGAGAAACACAAATGTGCGCGCACACACACACACAGCTAGGAATAATCTGACAAAGGTTACAAAATCATAAGGAATCTCACACATTTTGAAAAAGAAGTAATACAGCCAAAAGATGTAGCAGTACTATCCATAGAGACTAGAAAAATAGGGCTATAAAAAGTTTTCCTTAAAATAAACACAAAAAAAACAACCTAATGCATCAAGATAATTTCCTGTACCAGATACACTCCATCATGTTGTCCTAGGTATTTTCCTTATAGTATTATGACTGTTCAAAATTCTCATTTAGTTTCTGTTTCTGTTTATCTGTCATCTCTCCTCCCCCAATAAAGTGTAAGATGCCCAAACAGCAGAAAACTTGTTTGCGGTACCTTAGTTCTGAAAACAATAAATACTGGTTGCCTGATTCCCTGTTTTAGGTTTTAAAGTTTAAATTTTTGTATAGTAATTTCTAAGGAGGAAAAACTGTTTTCAATGTGCAAATATGAGGTTTTAAAAAATATGCTATACATAAGATTTTGACCAGACAAGTAATACTTGACTGCATTTTTGGCTCAAAAATAAAATTAGTTTAAAAAGCTACAGAAATTCTATTCAATATTCTAATCTTGTAGAACAAATATAAAAAAGCACTGTCCTCATTATGTAGCTATTAAAATATATTTCTTTTATTACTCATCATTATAGTTAAAAAAATTTCCAATGCCACAATGCATTTTCCCCCTAAAACTATAGATTTAAATATAGAGTTAAATCTCTATATCCATGGGGTATTTGTTTCAGGATTCTGTATCTTGATCCCGCAAATCCACAAGTTCCTTGTATAAAATAGCATAGTATTTGCATAGAGCTGACATGCATCTCTAATATGCTGGATTACTTATGATACCTAATACAGTGTAGTCATTACATTATATTGTTTAGAGAATAATGACAATTAAAAAAGCCTCTACGTGCTTGGTGCTAATGTCATTTATTTAAAAACAGTCTTTGATCCCAATATTTGATCCCAAACTGAATTGGTGGGTGGGATCCAAGGTATGGAAGGCTGGCTGTGCATGCACGGGACTGCTGTGGCAGGGGACTATTATTTCTTTGTTTTTTAGCATGGTGACAAAGCTGCTTCTACGAGGCTGCTTGGCAGGATTCTGGGTGTTGAAGGTCACCTGTGTGCCAAAGGAGCTCACAGTGCAGTGTATACGAGCTCGGAGAGATACGCTCCTGTGCTCTCCTTGTGTGGGGAGATGGGGCACTCAGGAAGTTAGACACGCTCCACAGAGGCTGAACACCCGGACCAAACTATGTCTGAGTCCGTTCACTTAATAGCAATGAACATGACGCTATTAAATTCCTTTTTTGTTCTGCTTTTATTGAAAGAGATCCATTAAGTCTATAAGCAGTGTTGAGATTTCCGAGGTTAATGAACACAAGTCCTTAAGTATATGGCTAATTAAGAATAATACGGTGAACTCTGGGGATGATTAAAGCCCCCACAGAAGGTGATGCAGTCTCTCTAACCTTCAGTTTTCTTTTTAAAGAAATCCTGATCAGGATTTTTATCATTAGGTATAAAATGTGAAAGAAAATGGAGCCAAAGAAAATGTTCTTCAGAAACCCAAATACAACAAGAAAAGACAGGCTTCATCAGATTTATGATGCTCAGGGTTACTTAAAACATAGGACTCAGGCAAACAGCAAGCAAAAACAAAGCACTTCAGACTGAAACAAAACAAGACGCTGTTGAGAATGTAACCACGGTGAAGGAAAGAGTATCTCCAGCCTAAAACGGTTCATAAACAAAAGAACCTTGGGAATTGGTGTCCAACAGGATTTGGGTCCTGTAAATAATTTCAACAACTGTGTGATCTCAGAAAAATCATGGAAATCCTGAACCTATGTTTCATATTTGCATGATTGGAATAAGAAATTCATGTGGCTACTATAAATTGAAGGAAGTAACATTCAAATCCCTTAGAATAGTGCCTCGCATACAAGGTGAAGTCAGTAAATACTTAACACTTATTATCTTTTTAAAACGAGAGACAAAATACAAATTTAGTCTGTGTTCATATAGGTGAAATATAAGGGAGAGCAATTGTGCCATTTTGTGACTATACTTGGACAAATGGACAGTTGTCTGATAACACTTGAACATACAACAGATTTTACTCTTAGTAAACAACTAATATGGAGGGTTACTTAATTGTTAGGATATAACAAATTTAATATTCTGGCATTCAAACCAGTCTCTGTTTCAATACTAACTAGACTCATGGGAGCGGGAGTTGTCTATCTTTGAAAGGCACAAGCATATTTCTAAGTAACAGGTTGTAATTAAAATAGGGAGAGAGACAAATGGGGCATAGATGCTTTCAGTGCTGAACCTGAGTCTTTAAGGAGACATGCCAGTCACTGTGGTGCATGGCTTCTTACGTGACGGTAGGGTAGTGTATCACCTGGCAGGTTTAGGCGGGATTGTAAAGTATCAGAAAGCTTTTAGCTGGACCAAGTCTTTAGACTGGACAATTGTTAAGGGAACTCTAGAGGATCAATTTTGCCTCTTGCTTCTGTTATTTTTATGGGTTAAGTCTTAAAAGCTGAGCAGAACTCATTTCTAAATCCAGGACACACACCTCCTGATATTGATTGCAAGCTCTCTCATAAATACATTTTAATGATGTTTTAAAATGTGAAATATTATGACCCCTATCAGTTCACAGCCTGACCCATTCTTATGGAGGCTTTCATCATTTCCAGAGAAATCCCTGTATCACTTTTAATTAACCATTCTTACAGATTGTTTTAGTTAACCTAGGCGATCTCAGTGCTAGTTGTGGAAAGCCTTAGATTGGATTCTTTTAATAAAGGCAGAGGGTCATTTATTAGTTGTATATTTATGGTTATTGCATGAACAGCCTTGGAATAGTCAATTTGTGTGTCACTGGCTGTTTGTGCTTTCACCATGACGATTGCTACTGTGTTTCTCGGGGTTTTCAGAGTATAGCTATGTGGACCACGACACAGCAGTGGCTGGAGCACAGGGCTTCACGGGATGCCTGTCTGCAGTGCAGCTCAGCCACGTGGCCCCTTTGAAGGCTGCCCTTCGCCCCAGCCACCCAGTGCCTGTCACCGTCACTGGGCATGTGACCGAATCCAGCTGTGTGGCCCCCGCTGGCACTGATGCCACATCAAGGGAAAGGACACATTCATTTGCAGGTGATTTAAACCTTTGTCTGTACTCATTCATAAACTCACCATGTCCAGTGGATTGGGAAAACTTCTGATTTTGTTACTATGCTGCATTCTCAAGGTGACCTCTTAAAGTTGGTTCTGTTTTAATTTGAGTTCTCATTCTCAATTTTTTTCTAGAGTCTTAATTTCATATTCATGGTTCAATTTGAAAATGATAGAGATTCCACATTCACTTCCAACATCATGTTCAAGCTTAAAATATCTATGAATTTTTCAAAATTTCTTCCTTGTCTTCAGCTATATCACCTCGGCCCCTTTTTGTGATTTAATTGCAGATCATTCTGGAGCAGTGGATGACGGGGAACCCCTGACTAATGCAATCACAAGTGACTCAGCAGTAATTGGAGGTAATGAGAAGCATGGATGGGTTCATCTTTGGTTCCTCATTATACTGCTGGTAACTGTGAATAGTTAATTTTATATAAATATCTCTGAAGAACCTACTCATTTTGCAAGTGCCAAGCACGGAGTTGTGAGGACAACTGACTGTACCTATCGAATTGCCTTATAGGATCTTTCTGAATTCTTGGCATTCTTGGCAATTTTCAGTATAAATAATTGACAATCTCACTGCAATACCATATTCAAGGAATAATTGCAAAACTGTAATAATGAATATTAATTAGACGTGAAATGCCCAGTTGCAAGCCCTATGGAATTCTGAATATATTTGAGAAAATGTCATTTTCAATTTCCTTTGGCTTGGACATAGGACTGCTCCAGCAAGAGCTCATGAAAAAAGTAGGAATGACATTAACATGAGAAGCTTATTTTGTGTTGCCTTACTGCTTATTAAACTGGATATTTTTGAAATAACATTCAACATCAGTGAATATTATACCTTCAATTTCATTTTTATCAGATATTGGGTTAATGGACTAAGTGTGGTTAGCAGTAATTTTAAATTGCAGAGTTAACATAGAAAACTTTTAAAGTATTTCTCCCTGGTAATGTAAAAGCTTAGACTTTGAGATATAATTTATTCAAAACCAACCTAGAAATAAACCTTTTCTCTTCCTGATTAATGCTCTTAAGAATGTTATTAATCAAATTATTGAAATGTTAAGTGGTTTAGCTTTTTCCACTCTGAATATGATATGGACACATATAAAGTAAATAATTATTTCAATACTTTGCCACATAATGTGGTTATTTATATATAGGCAGTTCATGTGGGTTTTATACTTGGTCCATTTGATTCTGTTTTTTAGACTCTTACTATTCATCAACAAGGTTTTCTTCAAGTAGTTATTATTTTATTCAGACAGTGAATATTGCTCATCAAATATTTGTGGCCATCACATTGTTTATTAGCCTTTTTTGTCACTTTGACAAAATATATCAGAGTAACAACTTAGAGGAGGAAAGGTGCATTTTGGCTCACAGTTTTGGATTTTCAGTGCATGGTTGGCTGGCTCCTTTGGTTTCGGGCCTGTGATAAGACAGGACCAGCATGGCAGGAGGGCTTGGTGGTTTACATACACCTATATATGTATATCTACATGTATATAATCTTTTCCTTTTCTCCTTTCCCTTATCCCAGTTCTTTCCTTCTGAGAACTTTCTTTCCCTTGCATTATGACAATATCCACCGTTGGTGGGAGGGCAGACTGGTGCAACCACTGTGGAAATCAGTGCAAAGAATTCTCAGAAAACTGTGATTGGAGGTCTTATGCAATCCGGCTATTCCCCTTCAGAGTATTTTCCCAGAAAAAATGAAAATGTCATGTTACAGTGATATGCGTGCACCCATGTTTGTAGCTGCATGATTTGCAATAGCTAAATCTTGGAAACAACCTAAATGCCTATCAACCGCAGAATGGATAAAAAAGATGTGGTATATTTATAAAATGGAATATTATTCAGTTGTAAAAAAGATAATCTTGAGACTTTTATAGGTAAATGGAGGCAATTTGAGACCACACTTGTAAGTGAAATAAATCAAACTCACATTTATAAATATTTTGTTTGCCTAGTGTAAAAAATAATAATAAAAATAAAAACCTGGAAGAGTAATAAGATCCCATAGATAAAAACTTTTATAAAGCTGTAGGATTTACAATGTGCTCAACATTTTAAACTTGGATTCCTATCAAATACACTGTCACATAATAGTGCCTTTTCCATACATTCTCCTTGTACAGATAGAGGTAAATATAGATACCAAGATAGATATAAATGTCAAGCCAGTATTAGAACAGAATATGTAATTCTTACATTTTTATTTTGGGCAAAGTTCATTTCCAAGATTTAGAGTTAAGGGATAAATATGCTGGTATGTCATTCTAACATTATTCAGTAACAAAAACAAGTTACAATTCACCCATGAAATTCTTGCTTAAATCAAATGTATATCAAATGCAGAGAAAGACAGCATGGAAGGTTTATGGCAGAGGTTCTCACCACGGAGACCGTGGAAGCAGGGCCGTAGAATTCCCATCTCTGCAGGGACTGAACTTCAGAAGCAGAGCAGTTGGCAATGGCCATCTGAGCTCGGAAAGCCTCACTGGGGCCACGTGCGATGTCCCTGCTAAGTCGCAGTGTGTGGTCCCCCAGTGTGTTACTCCATCTATTAGTGTGCTGCTGCAGTGTTTTCCCAGCATCCAATTCCTCACAAGTTACACCTACTACGTAACCACAGTTAATCCACGTAAGCATTTTTGAGACTCTCTAATCTGCCCACAGCCATTCTACCTTTTCGGTAAATGTTTTCCATAGAATCCAAATGGAAAGTACAAGATGGGAGGACTGACATAATACGGCATTTCAAAATGGTGACCCAGACGTGCAGAGTTTCTGGCCAGCACACCCAGATACAGACAGACAGATTTAGACAGAGAGAAAATTACACAATTTCCTCATACGGACACACATTCACACAGTGCTTTGGATGTGACAACACAGAGTGTAGGAATGGCCATATTTTATATACAATACTTTTACTTACATTTTTTGATAACAGATCAAAGTTTTCTTGGGCATGACACATCCTGTCAAAATTTAGCCCAAATTAAAACAGATAAATCTCACAGATGGAGCAAACAAGTTCAGAGACCATTTGTGGTTTTGACTGTCTCATTTGGGCCAATACAGGGGTGATACTGTCTGTAACATACTCTATTAGTTTTCTCACATTGAAATTGTTCAGAATCTCTAAGTCAGAAGCTTTTTAATATGATGCAAGAAGGATGTAAAACAACTCAACTGACAATGAATATTGGAATGAAAATTATTCTTCATTAATATGATTAACAATAACAAAAGTATGCCTACTAGTAAATTCTTCAGATTGCATGAACATAATTCAGTCACCTTATTTACAGTAGATTGTTTCCTTTCCCAGGAAAGGCTGATTTATTAAAAAATTGGCTGTGTATCAAAAATAGTAAGAATGACCATTGAGAATCAATCTTGTTAGCAAATTATTTGTTTAGGAATCTCTTGTGGTTGACAAGACCTTTCTAATCTTTAACTTGATGACATCCTATTACAGTTATATACATCTATTTTATAGCATAACAGTCTCAATTTTGCAATATGAGATTTGATCCAAATTATTATTCTCATATTATCTTCCTTAATGAATCTCACCAGAAAAGTCCTTAGGTCTGAGGAAACTCATCAACTCATGGTGACACAATAGTTTTGCAAATTCTATTTCTTATTTGAAAGCTTGATTATTATAAGTATAACATTATAATTATTATTATAATTATAACATATGCCATTAGTTTTCTTGAAGGGACAGATTTGTTTTTCTTACTTTAGATCAAGCGCCTACCAGATACTCACATATGAACAACCGAAGTTCGCCTGTTAAATTTTTCTTTCAAATAAAAATGGAGTCGCATGAATCAACTGGTTCAGTTCCTAACTCCAGTGTTCACACAGTGTTCCTCCTGTGGACAAATCTCATCCTTCAGAATATGCCACAAGTAATTTATGTGTATTTCCCATTTCAATACACAAAACATTCAGTCAAGGGTCAAGGTTTAAAAAAATGAGAAATTTTTACTGCTGCATCAAGGACATCCTTAAATGAATAGGTGGCTTTTGCCTGGCAGTAAAATGTCGTCAGCTTTATAAATTCAGTGACTAGGATTCCAGCTTGGTACCCTTGCCCTAAACTGTGCTAAGTACTGGGAGTTTTACCTGCTTTCTTTTACATCATCAGCAGAAATTTCAGCACAATAAACAAGGTATCTTGGAATTGTCACAAAATGAGATTTTACCCTTGGGATCCTCCTCCAAGTGTCCTGGGGTTCACAAATCATATTTTGAGGACAGCAGACACACTGTAATGCCAGGGTTAATTATTGTAGGTATTTTAGGTATGATTGAGAATTGTGGTATCGAAAAATTATATTCTTTGAAACAAGAAGTTTCAAAAACTCAATAATTTGCATACAGAAATAATTTAAGTACATCTATGCATCCATATCTATGGTTTTTTAAGGAATATTTGTTCATATACCTGACCTAGTCTTGGTACTCATACTGCGACAAATGATTGAAAACCAATTTTATAAAAGTTTTACGTATTTAACCATAAAATACAGATAAGCCTTTCGGCATTAAGCCTTTTGCTATTTTACAATTCCTCAATAATTTCAAGATAATTAAGACTTATCTACATCTTAACACCTTATCTTAGAAATTTGTAGGTAATATGCTGTGTTAAATATAAATGTACAAAATAGAACAAATATAATGTACATTCAAATTAAACAGAAGTGAACATATAAATTGATAGCAGTCAAAAGTAAACTCAGTATATTGTAGTGCTGTTTAAATAACTGAAGTTTTAATCTGTTCAGTTTGTGTGTAGTAGATGCTTGATTTGAGTGGAAAATAATTATATCGACACAGCTCTATTCCACCCAGAACTCTGACTTTGTATTTCTTTTCTGTTCTCTCTCTAGGTTTGATAGCTGTTGTGATCTTTATCTTGCTTTGCATCACTGCCATAGCCATTCGCATTTATCAGCAGAAAAGGTTATACAAGAGAAATGAGGCAAAAAGGTCAGAGAATGTAGACAGTGCTGAAACTGTTTTGAAAACTGAGCTTAATATACAAAACGCAGTGAATGAAAATCAGAAAGAGTACTTCTTCTGATTGGCAGCGGTGATTTCACTTACACCGATGACAGCTTGTTTTAATAGCCAGGGGCTTTGCAAATGGACAAGAACTGCTCTTATACTGAATATACAGGCGATGGATTTGCAGCACTGCCATCTTGCTCTGTCCAGGCTTGGACGGCTCCGGGAGGCCTCACCTAGTGACAGTCTTCTTATGGCGGTCACTCTGTGTAACAAGGAATTAGATACTGCTGTTAATTTCCAGCTGTTTTGACATGATTGAAAACCAGTTTAACTTGCTTAGTGACTACAGTTTTATATGTGGAAACTGTGGTCCCGGTCTCTTAACTGTGTAATACATAAGTTTTGTTAGAGATAAAAAGTAAAAAATTGGACTCTAATGACCTTGCTTTGTTTCAGAACATATGCTGCGTTTGCTTTAGTCTTCCCCTGGTGTTGTTCATAGACCTGGAAACGCTTCTAAGATGCTATTTGGCTGGTGTTTGCATCTTCAGTGGCCAAAAGTATATAAAGCCCCTTTGCCTTTCTCTGTACTACATTCAATACATCAGTAGTCTGGAAAAATGTTTTGTTGTCTTTGGCTGGTTTGTATTGCTCTTTTTCTATTTGACTCTTCTTAATGATTTTGGATACATTTGGTTTTGAGTGTCTGATTTTAGCTCTGAACATATAATTCATTTGTAAAAAGATTCTGAGTGCAGTGGCTGTGCATATGTGATGTCTTACCTTTAAAAGCTTTCTATTTTATTTGTATCATTATTTGATGGTGATAGTAATTAAGACCCTGAATAATTCCAATTTCCCAAAGACTGTAAAATGTTTTCAATTAAACGTGTTGATTATATAGGAAAAACAATTCTTAACACAGAAAAAATTATTTTTAATTACAACTGTAATACCTCATATGAAATACACTTCTGAGAATATTTTCCCCAAACCTTATGTCAGTTGTTTTGCAGGTTTGTATTTCTGATTTTCTACAGTTTACCATCAGCTTTTCTTTGATCTCCTATGACTATATTCCATGTAGTATCCTCTGATATATTAAAAAAAAGGTAACAAATGGAACTAGAGAGCCCCATTTACTATGCTAAAAATTCTAACTTATGTACTCCTTCAGGCATGAACTTCCAATATACATTATTTGAAATATGAGCTGCAACTATGCCCCTTTTTCTATACAACTGGTAACCTAATTAACGGGTGTTCATTGTAAGGGAAAATAGCATATTATATAATCCACACTAAACCTCTCCTAGTCACTTGTCTTCTAGAATGATGAAGTTAATTTCTCAGAAAGTACCCACAATCAATGAAATCTAATGAGTGCATTCTGATTAGAGTGCTTAAATCCACTAGGAGATTGAGGAATTATCAATAACCTTATAGAACTGTTACGACAATTAATTCAGAAGCCATGTAAACATGATACTTGTTTGGAACTATCTCTGTATTCCATGAGACAATTGAATAAGAAAGGCACTTTGCTGTCCACACTCATCCTTCCAAGTGCCTCCCAAGTAAAAGTCCTTCGCTTGTATATACTAGAAAATTTGGAAATATGTACATTCACCATTACGGTCCTCTAATTTTCTACAGTTTCCGTGTTAGCACTTATAAAACTGGTCTGTCTTTCTCATGGCACTATATCTGTATTAATGTTTCTGTAATGCCTGACTAAATTTGAAGGACATGCATTAGCATAATAGTTCATGAAGGACCTATGTTGGTAAATGACATACATTTTTTTAAAATTGGAAGACCTGTGGTGACAAGGGAAAGATTTAACATAGAAACGGTAGTGTTTATTCAATGTAAAGATGAATGCATCCATCATCACAGCTCTAAATCTTTTCCAAGGGTTTGTTTTATTTAGTGGCAGTATTAACCTTGTTGGTAGCTAGAGTGTAGACAGGTTTGCAGATGGTGAAGCTATGTGGTCCTTTGTGGTTTGCATTGCCAGAGGCTGCAGCGTTTTGATATCAAAATGCATTGACACGTTATAGACCACGGTTTTGGTTTGCTGATTTGTAATCAATTCCTTTCTTTCTCTTAATAAAAAGCATTTTTGAAATAAAATGCAGAATATATTTTAAAATATGTTGTATAAAAGTTTACCATTAGGGAATTACATTAGATTTCTTTCTCTTAAAACAGTAAAAAAAATGTATAGATGTATGCTTTCTTTACTGGTGTGTACGCATGTGTGTGTGTGTGTGTGTGTGCTTGCCTGTGTGTGCCTGTGTATGTTTAATCCTTTTGAAAGACTGTGATTATTGTGAACCACTAACAAATGCTGCAGTTATGTATTTTTCCTTTTAAATTGACCAAAAATGAAAGAAAAATAGGAAACCATTTGCTGATTATAATAAGTAAAGTCAAGTTACAGCAAATTTAAAGTTTTGCCAGAGAACAATGATGTGGCTGTCAGCAATTGCTTGTGAAAAGGTTACTATATATTTAAATTGGATGATGTCCTTTCATGCTCTTTTCTTCTCCAGTGAGCTTGGCCAGTGAACAAAGTATAAATGCACAAATGTTATATGGGAAAATATACTGTAGCTTGCTATAATTTAAAACTGAAAAAAAAAGCTTTCTGGTGATTTCAAATGAAGGACTGAAAGAATACACAATTAGCATTCTCATTTCAAGGTGACTATACTATCCCAATCTCATGAAATTAAGATATACAGTATGTAAACAGAGTGCAATTAATGTGGCATTGAAGGCATACCTGCATGAGTTGGGGGTTATCCCTGGGAGTGATTTTATTGAAATGATCCTCATCCGCTCTAGATTACAGCTTCAACTTTAACCCACTCTCAAGAATTGTGCTTTAAACCATACTTAGTACATTCTTTAGATATAGCTAAAAAGCAACAAACAAACAAACAATCAAAAACTCAATAATGGGTAACCAGAGAACCACCAAAGAGAAGTTATCACTTGAAACTATCTTCCATTAGATGGTATTGTCTTTCAGTATAACAGAATCACAGAATTCCTTCGTGAGATTGGAGTGTGCTGGCATCCTGTTCAGAAAGACAGATCGGTTTAACGGATGAAAAGCACATAATGCACACAAGTGATCATTTTAAATGGACAATAACAGTGTGTATGTGTGTGTGTGTGTGTGTGTGTGTGTGTGCGTGATGAAGCTGTGACTTCAGTGCCTCTTGTCATTCTGCATTTCCAAAATCTGAAATTTTGACAAATACTCGGTGGTATAGAAAAAAACTAAACAATCTTGATTGTCTCCTTGTCCAAAATGACTTATGGTTTTAGATCCTATCCACTGTCCAATTTATGTGAATATCAGCCTCTCTTTGATCAATCATTGGCCTTGTAGATTATTTTCTTTGAAAATTGTTTAGTAAGTTTATGGTCTTTGGCTCCAGGAAAGACAATTCTAAGTAAAGCACTTTTGTATGAGTTTTGTGAAATCTGCAAGAGATTGCATGAGTCATCAAATATTCCCCACCTGATAGAAGAATGAATTGGATACATTTTACATCATATGCCCAGCTGATGTTTGGGTTTCAAACTCATGTATAGGCTAAATGATGACTGTATGAGATGCCTTCAATATATTCTTCAGTTCTTCAAAGTCTGGATGATATAGTGATAACCAGGAAGAAAAAGATCAGAAACCAAGTGTTGGTGTATTGGGGGTGTGTGGATGAACACATTTATGTATCTAAGAAAGAAAATCAAATGAAGATAGAAGGAATATGCCATAGCTTGAATGTAACATGGTAAGAAGTCTTGAATTTTAGTTTATCAATAATTTTCCTGGACTTTGTTTTTGAAGATTTGCAAATGACAATAACTTTGATTGAAAATTATAATGCTTTTCTGGCGTAATCATTAAAAAACCCTTTTGCATTTTTAACATGATGCTTATGTTTTTACAAAAAATACATGGGTTGAAATTTTAAAAAAGCCCGTAGCTCACCAGATCTTACCAGGAGGAATAGCTCTTCGTTGCCCTTTCACATCACTATCAGTTCCGATACTTCAGATTGTCTCTTCTTAGTTGCTTCGATGTTTGTCAGTAACAAGACGTTGCAGGTTGGGTTCCCTGGAAAGCTCACTTCCCAAGGAAAGTGACATGCAAGAAGTTTGTAAGGAGGTGCTGTAGAGCTTTTGTGTGAGAAAGGATAATGAAGTATGGAGGAGGTGGGGGACTTGGGCTGCAGTGCCATCATGACAAGTATCAACTGAGTCTTCTGGAGTGACTCTGGAGATCTTCTGAGTCAAAGTGAAGGGGCTGAATATTTATATTCCTCATAGACCAAGCAGGGGATACTGGCTGCCTGGATACATGGGATGAACTTAGACAACTGGCTCTTTTCAAGCTTATGTAGTTCCTGAAAAATGAGGCCAAGCTTGCCTGAGAACTAGAGAGAATAAATAATTAAGTCCTGAAACACAGATCTGGGTGACACAGAACAGTGACTCTGAGGTGCCTTCTGCCTGCTCAGTTCTACCTGCTTCATGTGTGTTTTGAGAACAGCACCATCAGGCCTCTAGAGAGCCACTTCCTGGAGACATAAATGCGGAAGAGAGTGGAATAAACCACAGATCCTGCTCCTACAGATGAGTTCTTGGTTACTCATTCTCTCCCTCCTGTACCATCCCATCCAGGGTCCCATAGCTCAGCTGACCACACTACAAAGAACTTGAACCTTTGTTTATCTTCTTTAGTTGTCACTACTGTACTTTTTTATTTACTACTAAAATTGGCCAAATATCTATGTCCCAAATGCATGACCCTTAGCCCCATAGGGTAATAGCAGCTCTTTCTCTGATTGTTGATGAGAGACAGTTTCCCCTGATACAGCCTCTTGTGAAACATTGCCTTACACAAGAGTTCACATTACAGCAAAGAGTGAATGGGGATGACACATTACTAGGAGATGTGCTGGTGCCAGCAGGGTGTCTCTGCACACCCTCCATTGGTAGTGTCAGCTTTTGCACTGCAGGCAGTAAAGACAACTCATACCAGAAAAAAGTGATGATTTGAACCGAGATCAATCTCTATCTTTTAGAGCAGCAGGGATCTCATATGGTTAACTTGCCACAAAATTTATCTGCTTGTAAAGGAAACCACTTGGGGAATGAATTCTGCCCTCTGTTGCTGACCTTTTGGAAGTGATTGTAGGTAGATCAGTTGAGTAGAAGCCTGTTCTACGTGAAACCATCCATAGCTTCCGCTCCTGCCTCCACTACTACTCTGTTCCGTGCCTGTTGTACTAGCAACTT
This sequence comes from Dolichotis patagonum, assembly GCA_004027295.1. Lineage (NCBI taxonomy): Eukaryota > Metazoa > Chordata > Mammalia > Rodentia > Caviidae > Dolichotis > Dolichotis patagonum. The sequence continues at coordinate 32,988 of PVJX010000062.1, forward strand.
GGTGATCAGTAACTGAGAATGGTCTATTCCAGCTATCCCAATCCTTCTGTCTTCTCGGTTATCTAGGAATTTTTCCAGGTTAGCACAGGCTTGAAAAAATCCTTTGTGTTTCATGCCTTCTTCCATATCCAACTACGTACTCTTACCTTAAATCTCCTTGTCTTTGATCTTCCAAATCTCCTGCATTCTTGACAACTAGCCAATTCACTGACTCTGAAAAGTTCATATAAATTATAATCTTGCCGCATTTCTCATACAAAGTGAATGAGCAGAGAAACCACCCAAGAATCTGTTCATTGTGTGTGTGTGTAGGGAGAGCTGGGGCATCCACACTGCCTGTGATGCCACCCTGTTTAGTGCAATCCTCCATTCTTAGCTCGCTGCCTCATTCTGAACCAAAAACATCCAGGACAAGTTTGGAATTTTCCCTGCTGCAGAAGTTGGTAATAAGGGACCCTTCCTGAAGCCCTCGGTGTGAGCAGAGGGAAAAGCGCTGGTGAAACAATGCTGGAGAGCCCAGGGTGCAGGCTGCTGCTTTGTTTGCAGCTTGTGCCCATACTTGGTCTCAGAGGCACCATTTCCAACTTGTGCTGGCTTTCTGCTGGGCCCAGTGAACTCTATGACTTGCTGGGTTTGACAGAACCCTGCCCATTCTGAGTAACTCTGCCCACATTTAGTGTTCCATAGTAAGGGTCTTCATTTCTAGTTGGGCTCAGTAGCATGCCAGGAGCCTTTTTAAGAAGTTGTGGATTTCTCTGCTGAGGATGAAATGGCTTCTTCAAAGCAGTTTTCCAGTGAACTAGCTTTGGGAAAGGATAGATTTTCAGATCAATAGCCACATACCACATTCAGGACCCTAGATCACGTAAATACACTCTTGAGAAGTACTGTCTGACACAACTACTGTGATTGGGACTACTGCTCGTTTGACACTGTGCTGTTCACTTTCATTCTCAGCTTTGCTTGGATCCTATAGGAGCCTGATCAGTGAATTAACTGGAGATGCTATAGAGACCTCTGCATGCTTCAACTATTAAGGTAGTACTAGTCTGTGTTCTCTTTCCCTAGCATAGATGTTTTATTTTGGCCAATGGGGCAGCAATGGGATTACCTTTAGAGAATTCCTCTTGGGCTATCTTCCTGTGACAGGTCTTACCTCACTTTATTAGCTAACCAGGGGAAGTGGGGAAGTAGCAATCCTGGGAGTTTCTATTCCACTTGAACTTTTGAAATGACTACAGCTGTGTCACTGGCTGAGTCTGAAACAGAACTCCATTTATTTTCAATATCACTTTACTTTTAATGTTTTAGTTGGGAGGGAGCTCTTACAGACTCAGCCACAGTGTCCAGTGCCCTCTCCTTTCTCCACACAGTAGACATTTCTTATATGGCTGTAATTCTCTTTGGCAAGGACTAGTGAATAACTCACATGTTCACCTCCTATGGTGGTACAGAATCTTTCTTCCTACAACTTAGGGCATATGCTTCAGTCAGTAGATTCTAGGTTTGAAAATTGGCTTGTGTTCAGAAACAATGGATTGTGGTTTTAAAAAGAAAGAAAAATACTATAGAAAATTTGGAACTATAACATGTTATTACTATCTAATCCCCAGACCTCATAGATTCACCAATTGTCCTGATAATGTCTGTGATAGCAAAAAAGATCTAGTTCAGAATTACATGTTGCATTCAGTTGTCACGTGTTTGTAGTTTTCCTTGGTCAAAAATAGTTCCTCAGACTTGCATGACTATGATGCCCTTGTGAAGGTTATAGACCACTTATGTAAACAAGACAGGACACTTGAAGACCTTGGGGATTACTTTTCAGGTGCCAAGGGCAAAGGTCAGACTTTCCTTTGGGCAAAGTTAATTTTTTATTACGTACATTTTATTTCTTCTTTCTTTATAGAACTTTTTTTTAAATTTCCACAGTTTAAATTTTTTTCTGGCTTTGCTATTTTCTATTTTTGGCTACAGCTTGAAAAAAGTGTTCTCTACTTTATTCTCATAATGCTTGAAACATCTTAATTTCAGCTTTTGTATTTATAAGATTTGTATAAATGTGTTTTTTTGGTTTCCTGATTTATTTCACCTATATACCAATTTATATCATCTCTGCTATTATATCACATATAACTTTTTACAAATCTCTTTTTCTCACACTGTTGTCTTTTTTCCCTGAATTTTCTTTTGTAAGGGCAGGTATTTACTATTGGTTTGTTTTATATATCTTTCATGGCAAAGACTCCTCCAATGTCAGATTATCTTTGGCTGTCATCTAGATATGCAAGTGATGAAACACTTGATTGGAAGCTGTATATTAGATGGGGCTTTCTGAAACTGACCTCTTCAGGAAGAGTTTCTAACTCTCAAACTCTAAGAGGGCAAGAAGGTTCTTATAGTTCTGCTTATGGACTTTTACTTAATTCCCCCTTTATTATTTTTCTTTTGTTTCTGTAACAAATTATGACAACATAGTGTTTGAACACTACAAATTCACCACCTTTTACTTCTGTAGTTCAGAATTCCAAAGTGTGTCTCACTGGACTAAGGTCAAGTGGTCGGCAGGCTTGTGTTCCTTTCCAAAAACTCAAAGAAAGAATCAGTTTCTTGCCTTTTCAGCATCTATTCATTGCCCATATTCCTTGGTTCGTGTTCCCTGTCAGGAAAAACAGCTGAAGTCCTCATGCTGTGCCAGTCTGACCTGTACGGCCCCCCTTTCCTCCTTTGGGGAACTTAATGACTACACTGGGCCTCTCGTCCAGACAATCCAGTAATCCAGGGTAACCTCCTTATTTCAGTGCCAACTAACTGGAGTATTTTTACTTCATCTGCAACCTAGATTCTCTTTGTCACTCCCTAAGGCAGGTTCCTAGGTTTCAGGGACTAGGAATTGCATAGATTTGGAGGACACAGTTCTGGTTGTTTTATCCCCATTTGTTGTCATTTGCTTCATCTAGCTGGGTTTGTTTGATCTTTTCCAGATGGAGATCTGTGTTCAGGTGTTTCTTATTCTTCTCCTATGTGTGAAATCCTTATGAAGTTACTGCCTGTTCCTAGATTTCCTGAGTCAGGGGTATAATGTGAAGTCCATTTCTTTATATCATTCACACTCAAATAGTCCGTGAATCTGCCAGAATGGATCTTGGCTCCTGCCATGGCTCTGGCTTCCTGCCTGCTCTTCTTTTTTTCCCCTGACAAAAGACTGGAAAATCTCATCCTTGACTTGCTCTGTGCTTTCCTATTACCTCTCTGAAAATTAGGAGCTCCAACAATTATTTTTTGAAAAGCCATTGAATTATTCATTTCTATTTTATCATGCCCAGGAACTAGCAAAACCAGTTTGTATCATAATTCTTTGTATCATGCCAGACTAATTTGTGTTCACTCTTAATGAAATGATTTCCCTATTTCATGTGCTGATACTAGACGTGACTTTATGCCCATTAAACCAACATGTTTGCTTCTAAGCTGTGCATGTGATAAACTTTCTGGTAAATTATGTTTCTGTTGGATGAATTCATGTTTTCATTCAAAATAAAGTGTTATAAATGATTCATGTTTCTCTATATTTTCAACAGGAGCAAATTAATTTTTTAATTGAACAGTGAAATGACCTGTTCTTCCAAAATACATATTAAAAGAAGATAGTTACAAATGACAATGAGGATTGAGAAAGACTTTGAATTATTCTTTCATTTGCTGACTATATTTGGCAAACTTTTCTGAGTAGAAATTTGTAACACTTAATAAATTATTGGAAAGCACTATCTCTTCAAATTGAGATTGTAGTTATTTGAAAGAAAATAAACCAGATATAACAACAGCAACAACAATAACAACAATTACATTTTATTTTATAAAAATCTCAGACAAGAAGACACTGACCAAATTATTTGAAAATTAGGTAAATTCTTATACTAAAAATTATTGGTGAGAATGCTGATAGTTTTATTTAGTTATTTAAGCTGAAAAATTTATTATATACAACATTCATATTTTTAATAATATATACATTGAATATAGTAGAATAACTAAATATGACTAACATATACATTATCTTACCTAGTTCTCATTTTTATGGTGATAACATTTTAAAATCCACTTGGTATTTTTCAAGAATTTGGCATATTATTAACTGCAGTCACTTTGTGTTATAAAAGATTTCTTTAATTGATTCCCTCTACCTGACTGAAATTTTATGTACTATGACCAACATCTCCTTCCCCTTCCTCTCAACCACCCTATCCTTTGAGCAACCATCATTCTCCTCTCTATTTCTATGAGGCCAACTTATTTAGATTCCGCGTGTGATATGCAGTACTTTATTTTTCCGTCTTCACCTGGCTTCTTTCAAATAACATAATGTGCTTCAGATTTATCCATGAGCCCTTGCACACTGTTGGTAGGATGTCAGTTAGTACAACCATCATGCAAGAAGTTTAGAGGTTGCTCAAAACAGTAGCAGACCTGCTGTATAACTAGCGACTCACTGTTGGGTATACGGCCAAAGGAAATGAAATCAGTGCGATGAGATCTGCGCTCCTGTGTTCCTGGCAGCATTATTCCCAATAGCCAAGATAAAGAATCAGCCTAAGTATCCCCCTCTGTAGATGAATGGATAAAGAAAATGTGATGATAGCTTTTGAGTGATGTCACATTTTCTACACACATTCTTTTTCTAATTATGATTTGTGTAAAGGAAAGAACATCTCTCCTCTTTTCTAATGTCTTTCTTAGTGGAAATTTAGTGCACATTGGCTTTATCATAGTTGAAATTTCATGATGTATGAAATTGATACAGTGCTAAAATGCTTCAAAAATTTCTTTGTAGCAATTTCTACTTTTCAATTGGCTTCTATTGTGAAACTGAAGTTTAAGCACAGACACTATGCTATAAAACATAATGCAAACTCAGTCTTACCCTTATAATCCATAATTTGAAGGCAAACATTTTCTGAGATATCATATCATACATGCTGTATGATCATACATACTGTGTGATATCATTACTACATACATACATACTGTATGGTATCATTAATATCATACATACATACACTACTGGAATTACCAGAATAAATTGTATTATAAATGTCATTATTTTTTGCCATGTAAATTGTCTTCCATTGAAGGAGTAGGTTTCCCTGGGTGCAATGATTTTAGAAAGGGTTTTACAGTCTCCCACTGACTTTGAGGCAGTTCAGTTGTAAACCAGAGCAAAGCAGACCTCAATCTAATGCACAAAGCTTCCAGATATTATCTAAGTAAATGTTGAGCTCCTATCACAAGAGTACAGGAAAATAGATCTTTTAAATGGGTCTCTCTTCAAGAGTTCCTGAAGGAAGAGTGTCATTTTATACCATCCCATTTTTGTCCTTGTAAAAAATTTTAACTAAATGACCAACATTAGACAATTGTTTAATGACCAAACTAGAGTCTAGTTTAAGCTAAGTAAATTATCCCTGTTTTTTCATGATTAACTTCTGACAGAAGCTCTGTGTTTTCCGTTTTGTTCACCAAAAAGCAACAATTGGACTATAACGTTTAAGAAAAAAATTATGGAAGTCTTAGAAATAACAGAAAACAACTACAATGTGAAAGAAAACCTGAATTTGATTTGATACCGAATATAGTTCCCAGAGATCAACAGTCTTGCCCTCTGTCTCATGATTTTGGCCACTCCCCTGCCATCAAGGCAGCGTAATTGCCACCCCAATTCCAACCCTGAAGTGTAAAGACCATAGCTCCTTACCAGTATCTGACTTATTTCTATCCTTGAGTGAATGACAACCATATTATTTAGTGGAAACTCTACTTAGATATAGGATTCACTGTAATTGCTTTGTCATTGCTAGGACAAGTAAGATGTTTTTCAGAGCATTTTCTAAAGTACAGAAGCACACATAAGTGTGCTTATGAAGTACCACGTGGAAGGCTTTTGCTACCCCTTGTGATACTCTCTAGAGACCTACTGCTCGGTTGATCTAAAAACAACCCTCATTTTCCCACCTCTTCTGAGCCTTACTGAAATAATGCATTTTTCTGCAGCTCTCTGCACTGGCCTCTTTCAGCGTTTCCTGTTTCCTGGACTAGCAGCACCATCCACCTTGTCAAAAGTTGAAATCAAGCCACCACCATGGTCTCTGTCTATTCCATCTCTGGAGCCACCATGGCTCCTCCACCATGCTCTCTGTCTATTCCATCTCTGGGATCCATCTGCCCCATAGTTCCATGTATCATAAGTCTATACTCTTTCTCTATTCCTCAAAAAGAAACACCATTCAAGATTGCCGTCTTTTAGATAGTCCACTGAAGCAGTGTCCTAATGAACTTTCCAACCTCCAAGCCATTCTCTTCTCTGCAAACCTCTCCCCCACTCATGACTCCTCTTCAGGAGTTTCTCCTGCATCTTAGTATACAGGCACAAGGTTGCAGCATGAGCATGATCATACATTTCATATGGGTAACCTATTGTGCCAGATTAATTATAGATATCACATTTCCCTATCAAGAATTTTGCTTTTGAGTACATTGCGTGATTGATTTAAACATAATTTTGATCTGGCCCTAGTCTCAGCTAGGGCACCAGTAGCTCTATTTTTTTTTTCACTAATATTCTTTTAGTCCCATCCAATTTAAACTTTCCATTCACATCCTGCTCTTATTTGCATAGACTTTGTATTTGCTCTTCCTCTATGGCAAATTCTTTCTCCTTGGATTCATCAGTTGACTCATTCCCATTGTTCTGAGCATCTTTTGTCAGCACAGTTTTTCCTCATCTCCATTTCTAAGGGAAATTATTAAAACTCACTCATCTTCCAGCATTTGCCTGCCTTCTCCATGGGTCTGCACCCTATGAGGTCAGGAGAGGGGTCTCTGTGTTTCGTGTTTCATCATCAAGCACACAGGGCCTGATGTGAAACACTCAATAGAGTTAATTCAATAAACATTGATTAAACATAACTAAAATGGGTTGTTTTCTGTGCATAATTGAAGGGTCAATTTCTGGTGATGCACCTCAGGAGAAGGGAAACCTACTATAAAGAGTAATTATCTTTGTCTCTAGAATTTCAACATTCATTGTGCTATTTAAATGCAACTTCCATTGTTAGTTAAACAAATTAGCTCCTCTTCCACACTATACATCAATAAATATATTCCCAAAGATTTTTTTTTAAATCGAAGTGTCTTGTGTAATACTATACTTAAAGTCAACCTCATTTTACTTCTTACAAGCAAGCAAGAAGAGCAAAATACAAATGCACACAGGGGAAATTTTGTTTCCTAGTTGCAAAGCTCACATTACCTAGTCCTTGTGTCTTTTATTTTCTCTCATTGAAACATGTTTGCCTTCTCCCTATTTTTTTATACTCTATAAAAGAGGGAAGCTATAGTCAGTCATTTAATTTTATCTGTTGTGTATTACCAAAGCATTTATGTAGAACTGAAAGTTGGTTGATCAACAATTATTTGATGCAAATTTCTTTATAGTTCATGCCAAATCTACACACAGGGTAGTCACAATTAAAAACAATGTTACAAGTATTTGACTTATTAGTTTGAGAAACAGTTTAGTTTGTATATAAAAGATTAGACAGAGCAATTTTTAAAAATGTTTGTTTAGTTCAAAAAATTGATTTGAAATCCATTTAGATTTTGGGGTAATAGAGAGAGAGAGAGAGAGAGAGAGAGAGAGAGAGAGAAAGAGAGAGAGGGAGAGAGAAGGTGTATTTGTATGCTGCCGGTGGTTCAGTCTCAGGACCTGAAACACCCTCCCTGCTGCGGTTTACATGGGAGTCAGCCTGGCTCCCTTTGATAATGACTCCGGCAGATAGGATGATTGAGGGTGATTGCTTTCACTTACTTGATTAAAACTGGTAGAAATATAGACAGTCCTTCAGTAATTTTTTATGCAGCTTGCTGACTATTGCTTTTCTTTTTAAATGGACATTTACTACCTATTTAGAACAATAAAATACCTCAAAGCAAACATTAAGTAAAATGTAGCCTATCTATCACGTACCCTGCTTCTCTTGATAGTAATAACCATGAATAGCCCATTACATGGTAAATTCTACATTTTTACAAGTTGCTTTATAGATTCACTTTGTGATCACTAATAAACCTATTTAGCAAATATCTAATTAAGGAAACCTTAATGAAAACCAATTACCCAGTACCCTAAATTTACGAAATTTTATTTTTGGAGGACCGAAATGTGTTTTAAATGAGTTGTGTTACATATATTAGTGCTAAAAATGTCACTCTTGTGCAACACCAATTTACCCACAGTGACACTAAGGGGCAATTAACATTTTAAATTGTGTGCTGCACTCATCAGTGACTTTTGTATTGTGATTTTCCTTATCGTGAAGAGTGTAAATACATGTATGGTAAATGCATTTTGTTAGTGATTAGGCTGAACTTTATCAGCAGGCCTTGCAAATTACATGAGCACGTGTGTCTACTCATGAACTAGTAGCAGCTTTTGGGAGGAAATTCAAATGTTTACTGGGAGAGAAAAAATATATCCCTGTAGTGTTTAAAGGTTAGTTTGCAAATGGCACAAAAATCAATGGGTCCACACGAAACTGCCACATCTCTAGCTTTTGAAAAACATGTTTGTCTTGAAATAATTTTAGATTTACAGAAAACTAATAAATCTGGTTGAGTTTGCATTTACCTTGTGCCTGGGTTCCGTTAATTTCCACAGGAAATTAACATTAATTATGAAACTACAAATCATATGCAAATTTCTCACTTCCCCTATCTCGATTAGCTGGTTTTCTTGTAGAATATAATACTGTAGAATATAATATCGTAGAATATATTCAGTGTCCCTGATGGTAATTAGTCCCTGAGACTTTTTAACAGCCTTCAATGATTGAGAATCCTTTAGTCTTTTTTTGTCTTTCATGATCTTGACAATTCTGATTCCTAAAGTAACTAATCAGTTATTTTGTAAAATATCATACAATTTGGGTTTGCCTGGTATTTTTCTATTAAATCAAGCTTATGCAGTTTTTGGCAAGAATTCCACAGAAGTGGTGCCATGTTCTTCCCAATATGTAGTATCACTGAGTACCTATGTCAATAAGTCCTATTACTTGTGATACGGACTTTAAACTCTTAGTCAATGAAGTGTCAGATTTCTTCTTTGTAAAGTTACTTCCAGCCTGTGTTACAGCCTGTTTCTTTTCAAATTTTCACTTGCTGATTTGGGTCTCCATTGGCAGATCTTTCAGCTATTATTATAGTGGTGAATCGCTAATTGCAATTTTGGATTTCTCTCATTCGTTTTTCACATTTACTGATTTAGTATTTCTCTACAAAGAACAGCCCCTCAGTAGTGATCAATTATTTATTCAATTAGTATGCATGTTAGCATGGACACATGGAAATTTACTTGATTCCGTAAATTGCAATCAAATGCTGTGACTAAGCGTTGCTTGGCTTGCTCTTCTCTTTAGCTTCCTTGGCAATACCCCTAGGTACAGCATTTAGACGGACACAGCATATCACATGATCAAGTTAGCCATCTCTTTTTTGTTAAACAAGTGAAAATATGAATACTGATATCTGGTTAATCACAAATACTTAACCTCTGTACATTTCTAGAAGAAAATTACCTAAAAGGAAAAAAAAATCACCAATTTTCCCCATTTGAAACAAGTTTTTATCTGCATGTTAACAGTTTTAAGCATAGCTGAGCTCAACCTAAGTGACATTTCCCATCCTCTCTCTTTCAAGAGGGTTGTGGTTTCTCTTCCCCTTTCCTTGGCTGTTTAACATGGTCTATATCGCTGTGTGCCTGTGACTCTTCATTGTTTCATTTATGCTAACTTGCTTTGACGCAAATACATTATGATTTTATTCTGTAGGCAGCAAGCTCTGAAGTTTCTGAGTCTGTTTTAAGGAATATCTCTTCTGGCATGTGCCTTTGTACCTCTCCCTCATGCAGTCTGGCCATAACATACTTACCCGAATAAACAGATTCCTCTGATGTGTGTTGTCTAGTGTCTTCAGCTACTACTGTAGTTCCCTATGGCTTGATATGATTTGTCTTCCCTGAAACTCATGTGGGGAGTTAATCGCCATTGTGAGGTATTAAGGCAGAGGAGAATTGATCCAACTACGTAAAAATGGAGCCTTTTGAAGGTGATTAGGATTACATAGGTAATTACGATGGAGTCCCCGTAATAGAATACAGGTTGCTATATTAAGCGTGAAGGAGGGAGGAGATGGAGAGATGGGGGCAAAAACAGGGGGAGGAGAGGAGAGGAGAAAAAAAGAGAGGAGAGAAGAAGGAGTGGGAGTCAGAGGAAAGGGGGCAGAGGAAGGGGAAGGGATGAGAAAAAAGGGGAGAGGAAAGAGGAGATCATGGAACGCGCACGTACACACACACACACACACACACACACTTCCTTGGCTCTCCTGATGTTGAGACTCGCCAGCAAGAAAAACTGATACAGAATATGGCCCTTTGACCTTGAGCCTTGTTATGGCTCTGTCTAGATGGCCCCCCAAATCTTCATGTAGTCATAGGAGGGACTTTTTCAGAGGTAACTGGATCCAGAGTGTGTAATGCTGATTGATTCATGGTGCGGTACTAGGACTAGGGCATTATGAATTAGGGTGTGAATGCTACCCAACTTGAGCACCCCAGATAAGATATAAGGGATAGAAGGAGCTGTGGTCCTCCCTTGCTTTGGTTTGCTTTTTTCTGTTTACCACAAACTGTATCTCCTCCGCCATCCGTGACTGCCATCAGCCCTGCCTCAGAGCCAACCAATTATAGACTGTACTCTCTGGAATCTGTGAGCTAAATAACCCTTCCCTCCCTTAGCTTTGGATATCATGTATTTTGGCTCAGCAACAGGAAAAGTAACTAACACAGCTCCAGATCTGTGAGCCAAGATACAACTCTTTTCTTTGAAACTTGCCCAGTCCATGTGGTATTGTGTATATACATCTTCATATAAATGGGTGTGTCTCTTTAGTCACTTGTCAGAATTAACAGTTATTTTAAAATTTTCCTTCACAGAACTATTTTCTGAATAAGTGAGTTAATACAAAATATTGTAAATAGCTTTGTTCATTCCTTTGTCTCACAAAATATTTAAAGTTCTATTTCTTCAGAATCCAAAGTGTTCTCAAATTTCCCCTGGCAATTAACATCTTATAGATTCTACCTTTGCTGGTGACTTTTAGTGTAACTTGTATAAATGCACTCAAATATGTCCCGGCAACTTTGGAAGAGGGAATACATAGGGAAAAGTGTCATATTCTAAGTGGTGTGTACTATCTAGTATTATGCATTCCACTTCAGTCTAAACAAAGCACTCATCAGTAATACAAAAGTAATAATGATTTCCACAGAGTGTTCAACATATATAGAACATTATTTTATGAAATTCAAAGGCCAAGTTCCAAAAATCTTTTGCAAATCAGTTTCCAAACCACTTGATTCACAAGACAGGATTCAGGACATAGGAAAATTGTTAGGGTATCTCACATTGATGAACATTCTCTGTGTATTATATTATAGCACTCAAAATTTAGTGAAAATAAAAATCACCTTAGTTGTTTATGCCCAGATCTCAAATCAAGTGATTCTGATTAAGTGTGAACAACAGGAATTTCCACTTTAGGTCGGGATTCCCAGGCTGACAGAAGACAGAACTATAGCCTGTGACTTGCAGGCTGTTCTTAGAATTCCCTTGCTTGGCTGGAGGAAGGCGGCGGGTGGGAAGGTCTCCAAGAAATGGAACTGGTTGCATTTCTGAGAAGCAGCAGCCTGGGAGGTGAGCTGTCCCAGCCTGGTGGTGGATTCCAGGAGGCAGAAGAAAGAGTTGCTGTGGGGAGCTTAGTGAGTCTCAGTAAACCAAACATAGACAGCCTTTGTATTTGACCCCATCTGATTCGGTGTTATGTTTATTGGCATGTAAGTCATCTCAGTATTGATTTTAGGAAAATAAACACAAGCCATGGTAGTATACCATCTAAGAAAATGCTCAAAAATAAACCTCTATTTTTTTTAAATCAAAAGAAATGTTCAACTTAATCTTTCTTAATACAAATGACCAAATTTGGCTGTGGGTTTGGCTCAGCAGTATAAGGTGCTTACACCTGCCTGCTAAGTGTGAGGTCATGAGTTTGATCATTTGATCCCCAGTATATATATATATAATATATATATATATATATATATATATATATATATATATATATATATATATATATAATATATATATATATATAAACAACTGACCAAACTTCATTCCTGGCTTGTGATATGCACATAGGCCGCCAATTCATTAACTTTCTCTGTGATTAAAATGAAGCACTTTTCTTTTTTGGCATAGTGTTTTTTTGTAATCTCCTGCTTCTATTTGTTTTCAAACTTGAATAAAAGAGATAACGTAGCAGTCTGCTCTCATTTCAAGCATGATGTTAACTCCTTTGAAGTTGGAGAGTGATTGTCTAGTGTGCTGAGTAGGCTGATGTTCAATCCGATTGAGCATCTTTTGAGCTGTAAAATGTATCGTGTTTCTCTAGTCTCTGGGAATTAAACACAAGTACCAATATTATGGATGTAAAGAACGCTTGTCACCTAGGGAGCCGAATATGCTTTCAGCATTGTGTAATAACAAAACATTTATTTATTTATTTGCTGTAATTAAGGCCCAACTTCCATTTCTTCCAAAGTAATTTGAAAAATTAAAATCCCCAGCAGTATATACTAGAATTTAGAAGTCTTCTGATATTTTAATGCAGTGACAGATTGATATGAGTGACTAGAAAATACAGTGAATGCCTTTAAAATAAATTATAGTAACAGACATATTGTCAAGAACAATGGGGTGTGTTCAAGGTGACCAGGGAGTATTTTAAGTATTTTAAGAGCGATTTATGGCAATGTGTATTTCGCTGCAATAAAATTGTTTAAAGATTTGCCATATTTTTCAAACGTGCCACACTGACCAAATGTTTAAGGCCATTTCTGCAAATAAAAACATTACAGCATGTCCTTATCTGCCTTATTCCCTGGACCTGGCACTGTGGGCTTATGGCTCTTCCCCAGTCCAGATCAGCACGAAAGGTAAACGTCTTGAATCAGTTCAGGACATTGAGGCAGCTGTAACAGCACAACCAAAGACAATTAAGAAAGAGAACTCCCAGAACTGTTTTAAAATGTGGCAAGAACCGTATGATAAATGTGTTCCAAGCTAAGGGAAGTATTTTGAAGAGGATTAGTGGCAATATATCCTTTACCATACTACAGTTTTGGTTTAAGTATTTCCCATATATTTTATCATACATCAGTATGTTTTACTACCCACACAAGGAACAGTGCACTCAAACAAAGTAAACCCTACATTTGCAATTTAAAATGCAATTTCAAACAAATATATTGCAATGTATTATAATACACATTGAAGGTAGTATTTGTGTCAAAAAGTTGCATGCCTCTTTTAAGGAGGAAGCACTATTTAATATGCTGTTAGATCTGTATCATACCAGTATGATCATCAAAATCACCTGAAAATCTCTTGTTATAATTATTATTTTCTTTTCTAGTAGTAAAACTAAGAAATCTTGGAGGGTGAGGATAGTTAGGTTAGTTGTTTTTAAATTGTTTTAAGTCTATCAAGATACAAGTAACCAATAAGCATGTTTGAAATCTGAGACAATTTAAGAGAGGTGAGATACTAGAAGAGAAATAATTTACACAAATTAGAGTGTAAGCTGTAGTAAGATATGAGGTAAGATGAGCCAGGCAAATAGAACAGCTGAGAAATCATTAATTCATCTGTTTATGTGCTTTGCCTAATGTGAATTTTTTTCCCAAATAATCACCATTTATGAAATTATAATAAAAATGAATGCAGAAAATTTAAATATATGAAATCCAAATAGTAAATATCCAAAGAAATCTGATAGGCAAGTTACACAGAGCTCTGATTGTTCATTTTATCCTACACATAAACCACTAGAGATCTTGTTAAAGCTGTTTCTGATTCAGACCATCAGGGGTTGACCCTGAGACTTTGCACTTCCAACAAACTTCCTAGGATGCTAAAGCTGTGTGTTCACAGCCTGCACTTTGAATATAGAGATAATAAAGTGAGTACATACATCACAAGTGACTATTTTGAACAGTCACTTGTGTGACTGTTTTGATCAGTTGAGGAGGGAACACAAAATAAATCAGAGAATTAGGTTGACAGTTCTCAACTTTAGAGTTTTCTTGATAGAAATCTTGGTGAGAGACCATAGTCTTCTTCCCGTGAGAGCCGGTGGTGGGAGAATGAAGCACTGATTAACATCCTGCTCTTGAAATCTATGGCCCTGAAATCCAACTGATGCTGCGCTGCAGAGAAGCAGCTGTTTAGAAATGCAGTTGATTAAGTAGAAACTGGAGGAAAAGGAGATTTAGATCGAACTTGTTAAAATGTTTGAAAGAGTGAAAAACTCCTTGGGAATTTTAGAGCTTAGAAATTCCTTGGTGGAATATTTTGGGAGTGTATATGACTCACTTTGCACCATGGAACATTTCTACTGGAGTTTCGTGTGTTCTCATCACACATTTTCTCTGCTTCAGAGACAGATACTGCAAGTTTGTTCAGAAAATTGCATGTTACGGTTTAAGCAAACGTAAAAGTCTTGTCAGTGTGTGATGCTTAAACATTTTTGAAACAAGTGTCTCAATATATCCTGCTAAAACTAAACCAAAGTTTCAGTCATGGAAATTGAACTTCTCTCAGCTGTAGATACAAGCTCATGTTGATCATTACTGGATAATAATCCATTTAGTCTCTTTTGAGATGTGAAAACTTCAAACATATGAATACAAATTTTAAAATAATATAGTTATTTTTCTGGTAGGTTGGACCAGGTGAAAATGTGTCTTAATATGAAATGAATTCAGTACTATGGACCAAAACTTTTGCAGAACTGTATTTCCTGGTTTGACTGATACAATAATCTTTGAATAGGCATTGTGTTGTTTCTGTTGTTTTTTTGGTGACCTTAAGAATGCTGACCACATGTATTTCAAGTATATATAGATGAACATATCTAAAAAATGGCTTAGAAGTTTACAGGCTAACAAGTAGTCAAGAAATGACAGTAGTGATAGATAATAGGTGACATTTGATTTTATTTGCTGGTGTACCTATGCAGTTCACTTATAGTCTTAAATCTGTATAGAACTCATCTTGTGTTACTATCAATGAAGGCCTGAGTTTGAGGTCTAGACTTTATCTAAGGGCCTCCTTGAAATTGTTCTTCATGTTTTTATACATTTCTGAGTTAAGCGTCTTTTTGATCTCTGCTCTTGGCTACATGGTCTTGGACATCGCCTGCATTAGCCCCATGTGTGACTGTTGCTCTGTATGGTATTTTGCAGGGCTCTGCCCAAGTCTTCTATGACTTGCCCAGGGATTCTTCTTTATCTATTGCATATTAGCATGTCTTAGTCCTGCATATAATTTGATATGTTGGGGTTTCTGGTTTGTGCTTTATTCTATGTTTGCTTTCAAGATGTTTTTTGATGTCTGTAGAACTAGGTCTTTCTTGAGTCACTTTTGCCTGCTGTGGCAGTGATTCTCAAACTTTTGGAGATCTTCTAAAAATCCTAAACCAAAGCTATACCTTAGACCAACAAATCAGAATCCTTGTACTAGTCCAGTGATACCTCAAATTTTCCACTACTTCAACAGTGAAGTTAAAAAAAAGCCACTGGGTGTTTGTAACTTTGGTTGACCATTGAACCAAAAATCTGATTTGAAGAAGCCCGTAGAGGTTGAGAGTGAGCCACCCATCCCGCAGTCCCCCTCACTGTGACTGCAAAGGGGTGATGCTTCAGCCTAGGTGCCACTGTCACTCGAGTGACACATAATGCTTCTGTTAGTGCGTTATAGCAGTCATCACTGTGTTTTTCCCCCCTCTTTATTTGCATAAAGTATCATAGCCATGGCTCCAAAAAAAGTTAATATTATCAGCAATAAAGCTAAGAGGAAAACTGAGAACCACAATGGCGTTCAAGAAGAAAATCATTGTGAAATCTGTTAAAAGTTCTGGAAAAATGAATTCATAAGTATAACTTTGGGGCCTCAGAAACAGTTATTTGGTTTTCAGCTATTTCTTATGGGCAAAATATCTTCACTCCTCAAATTTTTCAGTTTTGGAATGTGAATTTAGGATGAAAGGAGTTCCACAACTGAGGTACCACTGCATTCAAAAAATTCCCTGAGAGATTGCAACATCAGTCAAGTATGTGAGACCGTGTATAAGAGACACTTGTCTGTTGCTTGTAGGTGGCATCCATGTTCTTTCCAGCCATGTCCACCACCATCTAAGTTGTGTTTTGTACTCTGGACAAGACCAGTAACAGTGGCGTTACTCTGAATATCAGCACTGCAGTCAATTGACTCCCTAGTACCGTGACAGTGTCTCATACCCCCAATCTGTACTCAGAGATCCGTTCCCTTTGGTGTTTCTCTTCAATGTAATTAGCATACTCCCAGAAAGAAGTGTCATGTTTTCAGTGGAAATATTGTGTTCAGGAACATGAACCATTTATGATGTCTCTGGTCTTTCATTTTCCTTCAGCACATTTACTTTATATCAAAAACAATCTTCTAAATTTATAGCAGTGTTTTACAAATAAAAGTTTTGGCTATGGAAAAAAATTAAAAACTATAACTCATTCTCTGCCTAGGAGAATACAATAGTCTCCCTATTGTATTCATGTGGGGGAAGGATATTCCAAGACTCCACTCCATGCTTGAAGCAAAGATTTTCAAAACTTATATATACAATGATTTTTTCCTGAATACTGTCCACATACATGATAAAGTATAACATATTAGGCACAGGAAGAGAGGAAAATCTATAACAGGACAATTACAACACTACTGAAATAAAATTATAAACATTACTCTTGTAATTTAGGGCCACTATTAAGTAAATTAAGGGCCTTATGGACACAGGGTTGGTAGTACATGTGGCATGGACATGCCGGACAAAGGGATGATTCTTACCCTGGACAGGATAATGTGGGGTACCACAAGATTTCATCATGATACTCAGAATGGCATGCAATTTAATACTCATGAATTGTTTATTTCTGGAATATTCCATTTAATATTTTTGGACCATAGATGGGCAAGAGTAACTGAAACCACAGAAAGTAAAACCACAGATAAGAGGAGAATATTATGTTAAAATAGAACTATGTTGCAAAACACTTATTTACATTTACATTTGTTAGAGACAGGACATTCAATGATTCAGCGATTGTATATATACATCTTAGTTCAAATCATTTCTTCAAGACTTTAACCCCCATTGCCTGCTAGGAACATGTCTTATACACTGAGATGGGATTTGTGCGAATACTATGTTAGACTTTAATCTCCTGTGACTGGCTTATCTTTAGACACTCAAGATTTGGTCTCATTGGAAAGTTCAATAAGCATTGCTCATGAACATTTTCCCCAACCTATGCTTGATTTGAAATGTGCCTTTATATTCTGCTTGTTTGCAATAATTTTTTTTTATTGAAACATTCAATAGAAATGAATTACAGAGACATTTGCATTCCTGGTGACTGATTAGGTATCTGTCAGTAACAGCATAGTATTAAAATAGATGCTTAATAAATCTTTTTGACCAATGGCCAAGAAGGTAGAAGTGATGCTCTGATTCTATCTGTACTGCAGTTTTAGCTGGAGGATGGGTGGGATTTTGATGGATAAATGAATGGTAAGGAAGATTGAGGGGGGAGTGTGGAGGTACAGAGGGGCTTGAGTCAGTTCCCCTTTCGTTATGTGCAGATGTGGAGAAATTGGATAAGTGAAAAGGGAGTTGAAAATTGTACAATTTCAGTCATTTCCTCGGCACTTATCTCTCCGAAGGTTGGTGCTGAAGCTGCTGGCAGGTGGCCAACTTGCTAAGTCCTCTTAAATTGACAGAGAAGCCAGATAAATATTCACTCTTGGCAGCCCTTCCCTGACAGATGGTCTGGCATTCATGGTGTAATCCAAGACAACAATGGTAAAGCTAAAAACTCTCTGGCCTAGCGTCTCCTAGTTACTGCATGCAATATGTAACTAGGATTTCCGTGTGCTTGCAATTATTGTGGTGGAAACGAGGGAGATGAAACCGCATGTGATAACCAAGAATTTGCATCCACTTTGAAGATGAGGGGGGGTATTGGATAGGGGTGCCTTTTAGACTTGAAATGGAAACATGCATGAGAGTAGGCATATTCATTTCTTTTCTCCCCATGAATGCCAGGTGTACACTCCAAAACTCCAAAGGAAATGGAAAACAAATGAGCTTCCTAGAAATTTCATTCAGTAGCTTTCAAGACTTCTGGTCAGCAAGTCGGATTTTAGAGCCACAAGGCAAATTCAAGTAGTTTGCAAGTGTCCTTGATGGCTGTAATTATTTGTACCATTATTTCCTGACACTCACCATCCACAGTCGAGGATGAAGGACAATGTGGTGTCATACTGGCTGCATGATTCAGAGGAGCCGAGCAGTGACAGCTGCTGGAGCGCAGCCACCAAAACTTGGTCCTTTGGAGTGTCATTCCTCTCAATGCTACTTGCCTTTTTTACTTAAAGAAATCCATCCTCTGCTCAATGAACTTTTATTTTGGAGAAACTATTGCTATTTACTAGAGGCTGTGTATTTCTATTTTGTAAAGAGTGCCTTAGAAGGTTAAAAACAGAGAGATATGCTCAAAAAGAGACGGTCATCTCGAGTTGTATACGCGATGCAAATAAGTATCTCACAGTAACAAACATCTTGAAATACTCCGCAGACTTGATGCCTAAATTAAGATCTTGGAAGGAAGTACAAAACTTCATCAAAAATGGAGCAGACTAGGGGAAAAGAATTATTGATGCTTCCAAGCCCTTCAGAATCATGAAGCCATCTATCACCACAATTGCCAATATTGGCAGTAGAAGCGGTTTGAAACTTGTCCCCTCAGAATAATTACAACCTTGTAGTTCCTGTTTGAAAGGAGGCTGTGATTAATGGTGGAATCTCCTAACTTTATTTTGGTTTTAGCTGGGAAGTTAATTGTACCTGTTCTGCCTATTGGTTTAGTTATTAGTTTCCTTAACACCTGGCTTAAAATTGATATTTTTTTCTATTGTCTATTAATGAACAACTAAAGAAGAGAGAAAATCCTACGTTATCACTGAAGATGTGTATTTAAGAAGAAAATCCTCCCTAGGTTCTCACTTTCTCCTTTACACAATGTGGAGTTACATTAAAAAGGTTTTTAATGGTCTAGGTCTAGAAGGTCTCCTAAAGGCCTCGTGTTTGGAGGAGGTAGGGCTTTGGAAAGGTGATTGGATTACGGGTTGTGAGATTCAGCAATGTATTAATTCATGGAAGAATCCATAGCTAAATGTGCTATTCGGAGGTGGGATCTGCCCCAAAGGGGTGGAGCATGGGAAGCTTGACCTGGAAGGGTGTATGTATCTCTCTCCCTGGCGCCCCCCTCAATTTGCTTTGTGACTACCATGCCATGAGCAGCTTTTGGTCTGCCATGGCATCTGCCATCCTGTTTCTGTGTTGGAGTCAGGTGATTGTGGACCAAAACCTTGAGTCAAAATGAACCTCTCCTCTAAAGTGTGAGTGTTGGATATGATGACAGGTACATGACTAAGGGCCCTTGTCTGACAGAGACACAGGGTCCTTCAATGAGGACCTCTAAAAAACGTTTGTCCATGATGATCACTTAATGTGTGTTATTGTGTCACAGCTATTGGGAGAGGAGGGAGAGGAGTGCTACAATGAGTCTGCAAAAATGAATTGATCGCTGAACTCCTGCCAGCTTTTTTTCCATACTAGAAATAGGGTAGTGAATACACACAGCAAAGTTCCCTCCACCTATTTGGACCTGCTGATTAACCAGTAATAAACAGTGATCTTAAATAGTGTCCATGCTCTCCAACTAAAAACTGTCACCAACACATGTTTGGTTAAATGTAGCTGGATTTATTATTCATTAAAACAGAGGATGGGGTACATGCTTGGGAACCTTGGGACATCTTGACAGCAATGTGGTAGAGCTGTTGGGACTTGAGCCCAAGTTAGGTGTTCAGGGAGATTTCAAGAAATTACAGTGCCCTGGGTTGGATGCTCTAAGGAAGGTGGGGAAATTCTCTGCAGATTTTGATTTCCAGTGCCTCTTATCTAGGCTCTAAGAACAGAACGAGGGCAACACTGGGGCCAGTGAAGAGTCAGCATTCATTGCAGGTAGGAGATAGGGAGTTTGGGAGTATTTGGGGTTATACTGTGCTGTAAGTCTGTACTTAGGAAAGTTCTTCATGTTTGGTCTTATTTCAGCACAGTCACAAGGTGGCCTTGTCTGACGTTTGTGTTGAGATTTTTAATGGTGAGCAGGAGAGCATCAAGGCCCACCTGTGAGTGTCACATCTGCTCTGGGACCTCAGGGTTTGCATTTTTGTCCTCTATAAGAATATAACCTATGAAATCAAAACAGAATCAGGGTAGAGGAGTGACAATGCTTTCGTAGAGAAGCAAAGTGGTGAAGATTTCCCTGCAAAGGTGATTGGTGCATTTAAAAAGAAAAAGTGATATTTGAACTGAAGTACAAGTAACATGAGACATAGTCCCAGGCAGACTTATGTGGGATGACAGTTCTAGGCAATGGGGCAGTGAGTGCAAAGGCCCTGAGACAGGAAAGTTGTTGTATGATCAGCACAGTGCTGGTTGCAGCCATAAATACGGTGGTAATTCTCAAAGCTATTTGTGGTTATTGTCACCAGTGTGTTAGGGTGATATCACTTGCAGTAGAGGTAAGTTTAACTAATAAAATAACAGCCACTGAGTACGGAGCACCTATTCTGATCACACTTATCTCACTTATGTGGATTCTTAGTCCTCAAAAACTGTTTGTCCGTGATGATCACTCAATGTTAAATTAACATGCTAAGTGAAAGTGTAGAATAGTGCATAGTCAAATTTGTGCAAAAACAAAAACACAGATACATATGAATTGCTTTATAGCAAATCACTCTAAAGGTAGAAGCTTCAAAAACCAGATATAGGGGAGTTAGCTCAGCGGCATAAGCACCTGCCTTGCAAGCGCGCGGTTGTGAGTTTGATCCCTGGTACCGATAAAAAAAAAAACAAACAGATTTGTAGATTGTTTACATCAGGAATGTGACCACAGACTTTTGGCTTCAGGGTCTCCTGTGCGCCTGAAGCACAGTACGGACCAGACCTGGAATCCCAGCTGAGGCTCGGTGCTTCCAAGCTTTCATACTCACTCACTGGTGGAATTTGACTCCTTTAAGGTGGGTGAGCTGAAGGCACAGGTCCTCACGGTCAACTGGATGTAGACTGCCTCTAGCTCCTTGTCACATAGTTTTCTCTGGTTCTGTTCCATCCAGTCCAGCAAGAAAGTAAAAACAGTTAGCAAAACTCAAGTTACAATCTTTGGTTACCTAACCTCAGAGCTGGTATCAAAATTGATATCATTTATTTATTTGAGCCAAGAACTCGAGGACCACAAAAGGCTTTGTGTAAAGAAGAGGAGACTGCATGGGGCCATTGTGGATGGGTTCATCACCCTGTGTCTTATCGGATGCCTGTAGCATCTCCAGCAGGATAAAACAAACAACTGCCATGTGACAATAGGAGGGTGAGAGGCAATGACGATTCTTTCAGATTTCCTTTGTAACTTTTGGGCTTACGGAGCCTCACTTTGTATTATTTCTATATGCCATGCATATGAATCTGGAGTTGTGACAGAATCTGGAACCGATATAATATTTAGAATCATGAATCAAGAGATGGTGTTTGAAGCCATGGTACTAGGGAAGGTTACTCAGGGAGGAAGGACAATAGAAAAGAGATCTGAGATTTGAGTCCTAGGATATACTCTTTTGAACATTTAAGGACATACGTTAGCTACAAAATTTCATAGTAAAATTTTTTTTGGTAAAGTAATGTATAAAGACGTACTCAAGAAAATGGAAATGGTTAAAAATACACTACAATTGCATAGAGGGAAATTTTACTGTAGGTAACTGGGGTTTGGTTTCCATCCAAAGTCCACAGGTCCAAATGGTATCTGGACTGACAATTTTGGATGGAAACTTGAAACTTAAGAGTTTCCAAAATAAGGTCAGAGGAGGATAAGGAGTTAGAGTCAAATGAGCCTCTTCTTGAATGAATTCTCTACTTTGGAAAACCCAAAGGTCCTATGTAACTGCAACCCATGGCAATGTCTGTGACACAGTATGACCTTCACAGGTCCAAAGCTTATTCAGCTTCTGTTTCTTCCACTTGCTTCTGTGGTAGGTTATTTTCCAGAGTTTGTTTATTTTATCCTCTTTGGAATGCAACTATTTTCATTCTGAAATAGGTGATGGTCAGTATCCCTATAGCATGACCAGACAATTAGAACACAAGTACTCTGTAGGGAAAAAGAAAGTTGAAGTAATAAACTCCTATGGACTTCATCTAGGCAACTGCCATGAGAGGGACTTGAGGAGAATCACCTTAAGAATCACTGGACCCTTTAAGGTTCAAGAAAAGATTGTTGGTGGTGATGATCAAAGAGAGCATGTTAAACTCTAGGCAGCATGTAATGGTAAGTGCCAGGCTCCTATGAGGGTTTTAAAAAAGTAATTTTGATGCAATAAATAATATTTGTACATTTTTATGAGATATAGTGAGGTGTTCTGATTCCTATTCATGCAAGGTAGTGATGACCCAGGATAAATAGTGGAGCAGTCACCTTAAGGTTTTATCATTTCTTCAGGTGGTGCATTGAAGTTGTTGAAACTGTCTTTGGTATTGTCCTGCATCCTCATCTCCCTCCCTTTAGTTTCCTCTGTGTCTATCCTGGGACTGCTCTCCCCTGTCTGTAATCCACTAGAATTAAATGCTCCCTGTCGACGCCGAGGCAAGCCTATGTGCATAATGTTCACCAATGCACACATCCAAACAGAGCAGATGTTAGGCTAAAACCATATGTATTCAATATTCCACATATTCAATAAAACCAACCTTCTGCAATATGCATTTAGATTAGCTTTTCAGTTTCATATGAAAAACAAGAACTGTGAAACTGTCTTAGGAGTGTTGATATTATGGAATATCCCATCCATGGGAAAGTTCAAGTTAATGCTCCCTGAGCTGACATATGGAGCTAGCTTGATGGATGTAGGTTCAAATGAAATATGTTTCCATGATTCAAAGGCTGGGTAACACTGATACACTGGCTGGTGGGATGGTGATTTTTTAAACAGATAAATTAAATTGTTTGTAGATGTAATCAAATTACTTAGGGGTCAACCCTGGGAGAAACTAGGAAATTGAGTTTTTGAAGATAATGTTTATTTTCAAAGGCAGACAGCACTACCAATTTGAATAGCATTTATTAAAATTTACATGATACTATTAGATACACTTATAATTTTGTGATTATATCTGTTAATATCAAAAGACATTTATTTTGCAGTATTTATTTTGTCTCATTATTTAATAAACAAAATTTAATCAGTTCTCAAAGTGCCACATGTACTAAGATTTTCCTAAAGCAGAACTTATATATTAAATATATACTTCCTAAAGAATTTACCACCTGAAAATAGGAGTTTGTGGAAGGAAAAACTACTCCATACAGAATACACACACACACACACACACACACACGCACACGCACACGCACACGCACACACAAATCAAATCTACACTGATTGGCAATTTCAGGAGATATTTTATTAAATTCTCACAATATACTTATGAGATTGATAAAAGTAAACTGTAGCAGAGTAAATGAAAACCACAACTGTTTTTGCAGTAAATCTAAAAAATGTTGATCAACCCCTTCATCTAATTTCAGATCAGGTATCTTAATTATTACTATTACTACCACTATTACTGCTACCACTTCTTCTTCTTCTTCTTCTTCTTCTTCTTCTTCTTCTTCTTCTTCTTCTTCTTCTTCTTCTTTCTTCTTCCTCTTTTGTCTCTTTGAGACAGTTTCACTATGCAGTTCATGCTGGCCTGAGTGCTGGAATTACAAGTGTGTGCCACCATGCCCTGCTCTTAACTTGATTTTTAAAATCTGAATAAGTAAATGAAATGTAGCTCTTAGTCTTGATCATAGAAAACAAATACAGCAGGATTAATAGTACCTATGATTTTCACCAGTAGACACCAGGTACTTTCTATCATGTTATAGCTAAATTGCAGATTTAGCTCCATCCCATTTTCTTTTATGCTTTGAGCCAGGGTATAGGTAAATAGCTAAGTTTCTAAGGCTACTCACAAACTTGTCAACTTCCTGCTTCAGCTTTCCATAGTAACGGAATTATAAACCTACCCTTTTAGGCTCACTGACCCTGTTATTTAATACAATTGACATATAATTAAATATTTAAAGTTTTATGTCTATACTAATACTTTATATCTCTATGTACTGTGTTAAGTATAACTCTCTCATTGCTGAGACAAAATATCTGACACTCAAGTTAAAGGAGGAAAGGCTTATTTAGCTCACAGTTTGTGGAATTTTCAGCCCTCTAAGGCAGCATGGTGGCACAGCAGACAGGAATTGGGTAGGAAAAACAGTTCATGGCAGGCAGAAGGTAGCAAAGCAAGCAAGCAAGGAACAAGACAACTTTCTTTCTGTCCCTTATATTGTATCCAAGATGCTATGACTAGGGCAGTGCCAAACCAATCAGAGGATTGATTTAGTAATCCACACCCTTAATCCTAGCATTGTACCATGAATCAATCATATACTTAGGTCCAGCCACCTCTGAAAAGGCCCCACCTAGGACAGCATGAGGCTCTTGGGGGACATCTAAACACAAGTCATAACATTCCATTCCAGGTCCTGCAAACGACTCATGCACATTCCTTTACATAAAAGCCATTTGGTCTACTTACAACAGTTGCCGAAGTCCTAATGCTGTGTGCATTACTGGAAAGTCCAAGTCCAGTCTCTTTTCAGATTTATGGCAAACATATAGCAGCAAGCACCTGTACAAATTACAGTTAATTACTTTCAACAATTAATGGCATAAGATAGACATTTGCATCCCGAAAGTTATATAATACAAAGGAATGTGACTAAAGCAAGTCCAAAGTCCAACAGGATAAATATTAAATCTTGTAGTTTCATGTCCAGTATCTGAGGCAATCTGCAACAAGACATGAACTGCAAGGGCCTGGGAGGCTCCATCCCTATGGCACCTCTGGTGGTTTTAGCTTCCTGGGGTTCTCTCTTATGCCTGCTTTCCTCCTGCTTTGCAGTTTTCCTCAGAGGATCCATGTTTTTGGTTTCTCCAGATTTCTGGGGTCTTCAATGTACCTTCAGGTTCACACAGATTCACACAGTGTCCTCTCAAGGGCACACTGCCTGGGCTCCCAGACCTTCTTCTGAAATCTGTATGGAAGCCTTCCTGACCCCCTAATTCTTGCATTCTGAATGCACCTAAAACTATTACCATGTGGATAATGCCAAGATCTGCTGGCAGCTAGAGCAGTAGCCAGGCTTCCTTCTTTCTTGCTTAGGGGTTGAGTGGCCCATGAACCAATTTCCAAGGAACCACTTCGCAAGGATGCTACTATTCTGGAACATGCCCTGGGGGTCTCTTCACAAAGCAAAATTCTTTTGCCTCTGCAATTCTGAGGCTCCAGAGGAGGCTGGAGTCCTATAAGTTCTTGTGATGTCCTCAGGTGATATTTTCTGTTTTCTGCTTCTGAAATACTTGGCTTTTTCTTGCTGGTCTTCAGTGACCAATTTCTCCTCTCTTTCATCTTTGCAGGCCCCAACTTTACTGGTGCTTCCTTTCTGGACAAACTCACAACATTTTAAATCATTCTTCTGGGCTCTTTGTTCTTGATTCTCAGCATAAATATGACTGAAATCCCCCAACAGAAGCCATGCCACCCCCTCAAAATTAGACTGCTTTGAAATTACTTCTGCAAGATTAATTAATCTGTCTCCTTTAGACTCAGGAAAAGCCTCTGGATATGAGAAAAATACAGACAAACTTTCTGGCCAAGGCGTAACACACATTAAGTCCAGCAGTCATTGCCATCCTCTTTCCTAGAAGGAACGTCTCGAGTCTGATCTTTACTGGCAGAATTTCTATAAGCCTTCTGGTCTTCTGAGCTCTGACCAGAATCTTTCATCAAGTATAGCCTCATGCATTCCAGCTGCATTTTTTTCAGTCAGCATCTCCAAACCTTTCCTAACTCTTTCCCTCTCCACCATCCAGCACCAAAGTCTCCTAAATCACATGGTCAGGTGCAGCTACAACAATCCCACTTCTCAGTACTAAATTTTGTCTTAGTCACTACTTTTAGCACTGAGACAAAACATCCAACACCCAAAGTTAAAGGGGGAAATGTTTATTGAGCTCGTAATTTGTAGAGGTTTCAGTTCATAATCAGCATGCTCTGAGTGATATGGCAGACGGGGATTGCCAAGGAGAAACAGTTCATGGTGAGCATTAGTTATGAAAGCAAGCAAGGGACAGGACAGGACTCTTTCTGTCCCTTATATTGTATCCAGACTACTGGGATTAGGGCAGTGCCAAACCAATCAGTGGACTAATTTAGTAATCACACACTCTTAATCCTAGCATTGCACCATGAATCAGTTGCATGCCCTAGATTCAGACACTGCTGAAAAATCCCACCTATGACTACATGAGGCTTTGGGGGAACATCTAAACACCATATAACCTTTACAATGTACTATTTCAATGTTATCTTTTGATAAATGCCATAAACCTCACTAGATTTTCACAGAGGTCTGTTGGCTCAGAAGTAGAGTAACACATACTCTAGAAGAATTTGCTGAAGGCTTTGTTTTTTATTAATTTGTTGTCCACAACAAATCTTGGTAAAAAAAAAAGTAGCACTTACATTTATTAAACTTATATGAAAGTATTATTTCTAATCTTTTTTTGCATTTTGCTTTTTTCTCTAAATTAAAAAATAAAAAAGAAAGTGGAGTTCTTTATCACAATTCAAAAATTTTACTACAGAAAATGGAAGACATATATGTAGATAGAAATAATTGACTTGTATGCATAAATCGCCAATAAAAATTTATGCTAAATATTAAGCCTTAAAATGATCCTACTTTGAGGAGACCTCGCTATTTTCCAATCATCTCAAGTCACTCTTATGTTATTATTACATAGTATGGCAAAGGTGAAAGAGAGTATCTTAAACAGTACCAAATATTATGCACTTCAGCTTCTTTATCATAATAATCATATAGCTACTATATAGAAAGTCTAAGGAAATCTATTCCTGGGACCATATTACTTAACTGACAATGTTAAACTGGTAATTTTTTCTGAAAATTTAACGGGTTTAATTAACTTTAATTTGTTCTATAAAAATAAGGGCAATTAACTCACCCAAAATAGCATGTTCTATGATCATGTTCCCTGTAACTACTGGTTCATAGAGAATTTATAGTGAGATAATCTTTATGTGTTTGTACATACAAAATAATGATATAAAGCCCAAGCATGAAAATCTATCTGAGATTATTTTAAATGTTACACTTGTATTCATAATAAATAAATCTATTCCATTAGTATTTAATATTCATCTGTATATAATTTGTAGGATTCAAATGCTGAACATTCAAAATGTTAATAAAGTCTATTTTGTGGAGAAAATTTAAAAAGACACAATAAATCATCTGTTTATGGAAGGTGCTTGTCTTTATGTACCTAATATATTTAGGAAGCAATTTGTCTGTTAATGGCATTATGATAATTTAATATAAATTCAATTTATATAAATTATGTTCAATGTCAGTTGCTACTGTATTAAAGTGTGATTTGAATGGAAAGTAAATATTTATAGTTACATGAATTGAGAAGATAATGGTCTCTCAGACATGATCATTTCTCCCCAGTACTCATTTCTAACATTTATTTTTATTAAAACTTTTTACAAAAGTCTGATATTAATACCTTTGTCCTTAGAGCCATTAGATCAGCTTCCAGTTGATGTTACTCAAATTATCAAAACAGTAAAGTCAGACATATGTAACTGTAAAATGGATGAAGATGTGAAATCATGTTGGAGGCTATGAATTTGCTGAACTAATTGGCTGGTCTCTGGTTGGTTATGTTGACAAAATATGAGGGAGAATTAATATTATGTAATATATATTAATATAATGTATTATATTAATTCACACAGAATATGATGAAAGTGGACTAAGACATACAAGAGACACAAGAAATAGGTGATAATTTTGCTTTAAAAACAGTATAGGAAAGAACATAGCAAATCTTATTTCAGCAAGTTTCTTCACTTGTCATTTCTTTATTTTATCCATTTGCAGTGTATATCACTGAAAATCCTAAGCCCTCTCCATTCTTTTATTCCCACAAACATACTTTTCCATGTCAACTATGTCTCTGTTACACATGCATTTTTTATGAACAAACCCCCATATATCATGATGAGATTTGTGTTCTGACCATGTTCAGAGGGTATGAGTGGTTTCATTTGGGAAAAAATCTCCATCTTCCTTCTCAAGGTCCCCAGATATTCTTCTTTATTTCTTCGTTCTCTTCTCACCTATGCCAGACATTTGGAGTCGAGAGAATCATTACACTTCCAGAGATCAGTTCTGACTTTGCCTGTGTCTTTTTATGAGGTCTGAAGGGAATTAGCTACTCACAAAATTAAATGTAACTTGCACAAAATGTGAGGCATGAAGGAGCCAGGCAGATAAATTTTGTCTTCTTCTAAAGTTGTGACTCCTTCTACCAAATTTGTGGAGCATCCCCAGTGCTGACTGAGTGAGCAGCCCTGTGCCCGGCAGTCTCCATCACGTGGCATGCGGTCATCCCGTTTCTTTCTTTCTTTCTTTCTTTCTTTCTTTCTTTCTTTCTTTCTTTCTTTCTTTCTTTCTTTCTTTCTTTCTTCCTTCCTTCCTTCCTTCCTTCCTTCCTTCCTTCCTTCCTTCTTTCTTTCTTTCTTTCTTTCTTCTTTCTTTCTTTCTTTCTTTTTGTCACTTTCTCTGCTCTGGGCTTGTATTATCTAAACAAAATTTTACCGCTTGAGTCCTTCCCTCAGGTTCTGTTTTCTAACATTCTTGGGTTAAAACAATTTTATCATAGAAGTATTTCTAAATACAGAGCCTCAAGATGGTTTTCAAATTTGGATTTCTCACCCTAAAGAAAGTAATAATCATCATATTGCTGTCCATTGCTCCTGGTGAGTGGAGTGCTAGTAATTCCCCAGCATATAATGGCTGGGTTTATTTGGGCAAAGTCCTAAGAGACTAAACAAATCTTGCTCTGTCAGGATAACAGAGTAAGATGGATGCCGAGAACAGAAAGAGATGACAATTCCAGGACAACCAATTGCCAATTCATTACAAGTTCTAGAAGTCAGAGGGCTTCAGTTGCAGTCTTCAGGGAAATTCTCCCATAGCCACAAAAGTAACAGTGTGCAAGAAATCAGGCTTAGGTTCTTATTATAAGGAGGGAAAATTTTAAGCATAGCAAAATTAAATGTACAACTCCAGTAGACTGTGTCAAATTCAGAGTTATAACAGAAACAAAATTAGATACCTCACACTTGCCTAGGATATATAAGTTATGGATAAACACAAGACCCATCTGAGTTCCAAAGTACTGAGTCACCCCACGGTGGAGATTAACTTCCTTTGCCTGGAGACCAAGTGCAAACCTTGCTGAAAGCAGATGTCTCACAAGATGAAACTTGTTTAGCCCCTACTACCACTCATTACCTCCAATTCAGGAACCTGGGTCAGGTCTCCACATACTCTGGAAGGAGGAAATGCAAGTCCTGCACCCAGCAGAAAAAAGCCAACACAAAAACTGGATGCAGAGGATTGCTAATATGTGTCAAAAAACAGGGATGTTTGAGTGGGAGTGAATTTTGAGAGATTTAGACGTGTGTGTGTGTGTGTGTGCACGCGTGTGCACAGTATAAAGCTAGATATGGTAAGGTTCATTGATATGAGCACATTCTGCCATGATTCAGGAGTTAACATTTTTGTAAAAGCACCTGGAGCTGATCATAATAGCTTTTTCTGATGACCCCATGAGGCCTAGATCAAACAATAGCCTGCCAAATAAGTGAAGTGAAAATACCTTTGTATAGTGAGGAAGAAATAGGAAGACTCAGGAAGCCAGGCACGTTAAGATGATTTATGATGTACAGACTGAGACTCTATCCTCTATAATTGACCTGCCTTTTTCAGAGAGGAGTTCTTGCTCTTGGAATGATTTGAAAAAAGAAATAAGAAAAATACAGTCAACCAATTTCATCCAAAATGCAAATGACAATGGGGTAGGAGACACATTAATTACCCTTCTGATGATTTTCATTTATTTGGCATTTGCAAGATTAATAATTCTCAATTTTATGATGATAAAATCTGGAGATGGAGAATGAAAGAAGATTGAGATCATCTAAACTACCCTCAATTAGCAATTATTGGTAAATATATTGAAAAATTGAAATTAAGTAATAGTATTAGAATGCGTAAGTAAACGATTTTCTCCAAGTTCATGACTAAGAGTCACTATATTCAAATTCTAACGTTAATTTGTCTTGCAAAAGTTTAGCCAGTTGAAGTAAATTGCTCCACTCAATTTATTTGTAAGGAAAGTTCTGATTAAACTAGTTGATACACTTTTGATAGTTTTTTACAGCATAACAGTGATGAACTATGATTCATGTTGAAGTTAGTCATGGAAGTTAAAAATGTCAACAACAGTAAGTAGTAAATTAGATTTTGAAGAGCATGTTAGAGACCCAGATGGCTTATAAGATCTCTGAGGGGGAGCTAAGGTTATGTAGCTCCCTAAGAAAATTTACACAGTCAAGTAAAATGTATTTTGAAATATTAGATCTATGGATTGAGTTATTGAGTGATTTTATCAACAAATCTGGGTTATTCCTCAAGGACAACTTGCTATCATCAATCTAAAATGACGCTAGGAAACCACATTATGAAATAATTTTTCACTAGTATGATTGACTTCAAATTTAAACAACTACTATATAAATTATGAACTATAGTGGGCACATTATGCCCTAATAGTTTTGTGTAGCCTGTAGTTATTAGCCAAGAATGTATGCCTTCTGTACTTAGCCATAGGTTAGACTACTTAACAATGTTGCTGTCATCAACTCAAATGAGAATTCTTATCATTTCTAAGTATAATAATACTGTTAATATGCATCTCTGCATGAAGTGATCAATTAGTTTTTGAATACTGCATCTGTAAGTACAATCACAATTAAACATATATCAAATTCTGTTGGCAATATTTATAAAAATATATTCTAGAGCTATTAACATCAGTGTGGTTTATTTCAATGATTGACATTCCATATACTACTGTAAAATTATATAAATGGATACTTTACTGAAATTATTTTCATTAATACTTTCTTTTCTGTATACTTGTACAACAAATTTGATTCATAATGAATGGTTTTTATGTGTATCAATTTCATGGATTATCATTAATGACCTCCTAAATTTTAATTGTAGTGAGTATAATCCAATTAAGGTTATCTAAGGTAAAATGTTTAGTCATTTCCAACTGGGTATGTGTGGGCAACTGAACCCTATAACCCTACATATAATATATTTAACTATCTGCCCCTCATATCTTTTCAGATCAACCAGCTGAAGACTGAGTTTTAAAGTAAGCCCCAATTACATTATCAGCATTTTTAGCATACTTATGATTACATTTACGTTCTCATATTTGTATTGCCTTCTGTAGAATCGATGCTATGACATTTGTATTAGCCAATAAATGGCTCCCTGAAATGTTTCTTGTTGAAGATCAGGAAATCATGATGAGATCAGTTTGGGTTAAGCTCAAAAAGGCAAGAATGAAAATAGGGGAAGTTACTATCATAAAATTGCTATTTTTTTCTAACAGTTGATCTGTTTTTAATCTGGCTGAAATCATATTGAAGATCTAGCAATAATTTATATCATTATTTCTGGAAAATGTCTTATGACTAGAAAAAGTGGAATAAAATTATTTTTTAAACAATTGGTTATTTAAACTCTCCTCTATAAAAGTTTTGTGATTAGTAGGTGTGATGTCATTTTGATTGCTATAACAAGATAGCTTACAATGCATAGTTTGCAAACAACAGAAGTTTACTGTTCAACTGGGAAACTTGAGACCTAGGTCCACATGTCAGAAGATTGTCTGCTGAAGGTACTCCGTCATTCATGGAGCTTTTCCTCCATTCTCACAGGATCGAAAGGATAAACAAGCTCCCCTGGGCCTCTTTTGCAATGGTGCCAATCTCATTCGTAATGGTAGGGCTCTCATGACTTAATCATCTCCTAGAGACATGTCCCTTAATATGATTGCAGTAGAGAGTAGGCTTCAGTTTATGAATTGGAGAGAGACACATGCAGACCACAGCAGTAAGTGGTGTGGTAATTGAGGTATAAAGAGATCTCACTGGTGAACCAAATGGGGCTTTGCACAGAATGCCAGAATCTCTGAGGTCACTCGGAATTCCCATGCATTCAACATTCACTGAACATCTGTTCATGGAGATGCTAGACTCTATAGCAAGAGTATAGTCATTTGCCAGGCAGCATAGATCATCTAGTTTAAGGGAGACTGGAAATATTGTGAGACTCAAAGGTCACACGTTCTGGAATATCTTACAAGTTTAGCAGGTCAGCCCCATGGAAGATGTCATTCCTGGTAGAGACAAAATGAATCTAGACTCTGCCATTAGAGCCTTCCCATCTTAGGAAATTTTTATTTTTCTAGATCCAAAAATTATTCAATTGATTTTATCCATTCATAATTTTAAAAATACTTTCTTAGTGAACCAATAAAAGTGGAATTCACTAATCTTATGATGTCCTCAAATCCTACAGCAAACATTTATTGTTTCAAAAAAAAGTATTTATTATAGTAAAAGACACATTGCCATCCATCCCCCTCCAGATCCTCTTCCTTACTTCAATCATGCCTATCTCATTATTCTTGCCTAAGTATTAAAAAAATTGTGTTTGGTTTGGTTAAACAGATGACTGGGTTCAATCTTGGCAGACCTACTTTGATCATTTTCTTGGCCCCTGTAACTCCCCTTGTCCTGCCATCCCCCTTACTTTCACAGTGTTTGGGAGTGGATTAAATATATGTAACATATTTAGATAATTCTAACAGAGATCGTAGGGTTCTTCATCTTCACGAGTCAGACCAAGAATCAGTGATATACAAATAACCAATATGAAACAAAATTCCAAGGAAATTATTTGTCACAGAACCCCACATTTTTAGGAAGCACACCTAGACTATCCACCCTCAGACACATATATTTCCATCTGTGAGTTCAGTGCTAAGCATGACTTTTAATCAGACTGGTAATTGAATCATCTTTGTTAGAATGTTCGAAGGCATGTTGACCTCTGAATAATTATCCAAGACTCAGACTGGGTTTTAAAATATAAATTAGTGCAGCCTTCTTTCACTTTTCCCCCTCTTCTCTAACTAGTTCAGAATGTATTTTGCTGAGTTTAGATACTTCTCTACGTGTGCTGAGGTGGCCTTTAACCACACCCAGCCTGGACATTAACAGATCTTCAGTCCAGAGAGGACTATGAGTGCTGGCGGGAATATGCCTGAAAACTGGGTTGAAATCTGTGTTCTATCAGCCTTTCACTATGTGATCCTTTGAAAAACAACCCATTCTAAGTGGAAAAGTATGATAAATACACAGATTTTAATAGGGTTTATTTTTTAAAGTGATAGAATTCTCAAGATTAACATCTGGCGTAGGGTGAACAGGTAGCTGTTCTTGGTCACTCTTATTACTGTCTTTCTAGCACTGGTTCTCTGCTTTTTCCACCATGTCTGCCAATTTCCTCACTTGAAATGTGCTGATTTTCTACACAGTAAACTGTTATTGGAAAATCTGGTTTCCAACTTCTTCTTGGGGAAACATATCTAATGTATGTATAGATTATACACACATATTGATAAAAGCAAGAAGTGAAAGTTGGTGACCTTTTTGGCACAGAAATGATAAAGTAGAAACATAATGAATATTAGAAAATTTCAAGTGGAATTGAGGAAAAAATACAATTTTCAGAAAGTAAAGCTTATAGGTGGGCAGATATTAGGGTAAGAAAGAAAGGAGAGCTGTGTTTTATGTAGGGAATAGTTGCTTTTCTTTAGACATTTTTTAATACAAAATATGTTTCTATTTAAATGTGATTTATACCCTTTTAAAATGTGTCCTATTAAGTGGTCTTGTGTGGTAAACATCAAAAGAGTAATAGGAGAACAAAAGAAAAACCTAGTCCAAATTGGCAGCTTCTGCTAATGTCTGTGGTGTAAACACTCCCACCATGGTCAGTGTTAAGCTACCAACTGGTACCACTAAATGTGGAGTTGAAAAGAAATTCACAGCATTGATTTTCTTGTGATCCAGTGTAAGCTGGCTCCAGCACATGTCTGCTTTTAAACTTCACCAAAGAAAGAAAGTGAATGCCAATGGCATTGTATTTTTAATGGTGACCACAGAATGATTCTTAATCCCCATACTAAGAGTTAAGTGGACTCCATACTTACTAGGTTGCTATATCGTTATGGACTTATGGGCTGCATCTTAGGGACTGCTCATTTCCGTCTGAGTTCCAGGG
Source organism: Dolichotis patagonum (assembly GCA_004027295.1). Taxonomy (NCBI): domain Eukaryota; kingdom Metazoa; phylum Chordata; class Mammalia; order Rodentia; family Caviidae; genus Dolichotis; species Dolichotis patagonum. Next base: position 67,729 of record PVJX010000062.1, read on the forward strand.
CTTCACTTACGGTTAATTGTGACCATAAAAACTATTAATCATTTGGCAAAGGCTACTTCTGTGTGTGGGGAAATCAAGAGAATAGATTAACACATTAGGCAAATAATAATGGCTTTTCTGTTATAAAATTTTTATTAGAAATAGCAAAACATAGCCTATAACTATCAACTTATTATTTATATTAACATTAAGCAAGCTTTAAAAGAACACGAGGACAGAGTTCCAATTCAGCTTCCGTTCAAATTTTCTACAACTAACCTACAAACGTTACTGTTACTTTTTCTATATCTCGTTTTTCCTCACATGATATGTTTGAAAGAGATTTATTTGCCTTTTTGGGCATTGCTTTCGGTGTCAGAAAACCAAGACCTTGGCATTTACGTTAGTCACCCCATGGTTCTCCTTTTTGCTATTGTAGATGTCCTCTTTGCTCATTCTAAGCACCTCTTTGAGAGGACCTGAGGATGTGTGGGAATTGTGCTCCCACCCTCCGTGCAAAGGCGCGTTCCTGCAAGAAGCCACTGAAATGTCAAGCACGGAAGTGATCAGGCAAAGCACAAATTGCACTTTCATTTCTCTCAGGTGGTGGTGAAGGGCCGTGGCTTCCAGCTGGCTCAGTGAGCACTTAGCTTCTCCTTCCACAGGTTACTGAAGACCAAGGGCAGCTGGGACCGCTTGGTTCTTTGCTTTCCTGATCAAGAAAGCAGGTAACTTCCCGGAAGCAGGCCTAAGGAGCATCAACCGGGTTCTCTGAGCAGCACTTTTGTGAGATTCCGGCAAAGAAACATGTTTTGGTTTTGTTTTTGTTTTTTTCATGCAACCGCATCAGCTGCACTCTGGAGCTGCTATTGACATGTTAATAAAGAATTATTGATTGTTTTAGAAGCGAACACGTTTTGGTCAAACATGGGGGCGCTGGGTCCCCCTGATAATTTTTACCATCAGAGGCCCTGAGAGGTGAAGTAATTGCAGAGTGCTGGTTCTGAGCACAGCTCTCACCATAAGCTGGCTTTGGTGGCACAGGTGATCCTTGGGAGGCAGCTCACAACTCACACCCCTTTTGCAAAAAGCGTCAGCTCTCATGTAATGTTTTTCATTTTCTGTTACAATGTTTTATCAGTACATATTTGCATTACATAACGTTTACATTCCTTGTGCGGAGTTGGCACCTGTACACTAATTTCAGGTATATAATACCTTATTATTGTTATGTGATACAGTAGATCGCCAGAACATTTTTATCCCCTCCCCCTCCTCTGCCTTCTCCCTCCCTCCACCTCCTGATCCCCTTCCTATTTAAGAAAGATCCACTTCCTATTATCTGCCTTTTATTTTGCTTTGCATTTATATTTTGAGTTTCTCATGTAAGAGAAACCATGTGATCTTAATATTGAGAAGAAATCTGGGAAGTGTTCCGCCATTCCTTCCTTCCTTTTTTCTCCCTTCCTTCCTTTCTTCTTTACCTTGCTCTCCATTCTGTGGAAGTATGGTTTACAAGACTTATGTGTCTTTAAGATTATGTTTTATTGTATATATATATATATATATATATATATATATATATATATATATACATTTCACTATATATATAGTGAAATGATTGCCAGAAACAAGCTAAATGGCAGCACTTTACTGCATATAGTTGTGTGTGTGTGTGTTAAAAAATCTTAAGATCTCTCAGTAAATTTCAGGCCTAAAATATCTCATTATTAGTTATTACTGCATCACTTTATAACTGAACATTGTACCCTTAATCAACAGCTTCCTATTTTCCCTATCCCCAGACCCTGGTAACCACCTTTTTTTAAAAAATCAATTTGTTTTTTCAGATTCTATGTATAAGTATCGTCATGCTATTTTTTGAACTTAGACAAAACTATTTAAATTTAGAAATCTTGGCGATCCGATGCCTAAAACTTTGTTATACTCAACTCTACTTTATTATAGAGAATCAGTAAATCACAGGAATGACTCCAGTGAATGAACTGAGTTGTAGGACTTGGTGTTTTAATACCTTAATGAGCATTTGGCATTCCTTAGGTTGGGTTTGGAGGTGAGAAATCTCTAGTGTGAGTATAAATTGCACCCAAGAATTTATAGCTAAGAAGTAACTTAAACGTAATTATTTGAGGCACCTAAAAAGCTAATGTTTTACTACCGCTGGTAGTGAATATATATGTGTTAGACATTTAGGGAAATTACCAAGTGGATTACTTAGAGTCTGTAAAATTTATTAGGTTTATCTGTTTTACTTTGGTTTTAATCTTCCAAAACTGCGGTTATCGTATAATTCTGGGATGTGATTTACACATTTAAGATAAAGTAGAAAGAAGGGAGATATTAATATTGAGTAAATGAGACCTGTGGAATTCTGTTCCTTGTAAAATAATTGAATGTTTGAAACTATTTTTAAATTTTTCTTTTTTCCTAGCTTTGTTTATCTCTTTGTTTGGCTGATGATTTTTAGAATGCAAAGAGAAAACCTAGTTTGTAAAATTCTGTGATCTGTAGGGTGAGCAGATACTTATGACGTCTCCTAGTCCTCAAGGGAAGAGGTGGAGAAGTCAGGACTCATTCATGAGGGCCTGAGATGGAAACTCATCTGTAAAACTAGTGGATATTTAGGGTTTAATATCTTGGAAACCCGTTCTGAGGTGCCGATTTAGCATTCCACCATCATAGGGAGAATTGATCCTCTTGTCCTTGCCTGAAGTCAGATGTCGTTAGATAAGATGAAGCTGATATTATTTGTCTGCAAGCTCACACAAGCCAAATGTTAACCAGCTATTAAAAACTGAAATAATGTTATCTCCTTCCTGTTTTTTAAATGACAGCTAGGGCAGAGGCAGTCAGCACCCCTCAGACAGTCTCTGCCTATGGAGTATTTATTTTATTTTACAAAATGTATTTCCTACTGTAAAAACCTATTAAAAGTATTTCCATAATTGTTTTTGCCCATGGAAGAGTATAAAGAAGGCCCAAGCTAGTGTGGTCCAGTTATTTGTCAGACACGCAAACACAGCAGTTCTTACATCTGACTATGCAGCAATTCCATAAAATCTTCATGATTATATATTACAGAAAGTCTTCCACTCTGTAATGGATATTTTTATTTCTTGATTCAGTTTCATGGTAGGAAGATCATAATGGCATTAAAAATGTAGACCATTTCTGTTCCTTTTAATGCCATCTGAGTTTCTCTAATATATGCCAAATAGATTTGTGGATTGTAAAGATTATAAAAAATTGCCTACTTCAATCTTATGCTCTTTAAAGGATTCAATGTGTAATTACCAGATCCATTCTATTGCACTTTATTGAATTTTAGATAGCTGTTTCTAAAAAGGAAAATTATAAAATATTTCAAAACTTTTCATGAAAGTATATCTTCTGTTATATTTAACAATAAATGCATACAGTTTACACAATGATGAAATGTACGTATACAAAATAAAACATTTCCCCAAATCTCACCAAATAGTCAAAAATAAATATTATTTATATTTGGTGGAACTTATTGTTGTAAATTTTAAAAGCACATACACAAAATCCAAGATAGATAAATGAGAGGTTTATAGAAAAACGTATTGAACAAATTCTTTAATTTTAAATAAAATGATTTTATTGAAAAAATGTACAAGTGATAGAAACATTAAACTGTACAGTATGCCATATGATCTGTTCACCCCCCAGAAGGGAACTAGCAAATACTTCAAAGAAAACATTTGAGTTAGTAATCAAAGAATAAGAAAGACTTTTCAATATGAACAGTGGTGTATGCATGTGTGTGTGTGTGCAAGATAAAAGATTTCAATCAGTGAAAGAAACATTTGTGTTGCAGAACAATGACTGACAGTTGTTTTTAGATTAAAAGAGATGAATAGTGGAAGCAAAAATGTAGTTTTCAGGTTATCTTAATTCTCTTAGTGATGATCAGGTCCTTTGTCTTATGAACGCCCTTATATATTGTTTAGTCAACTCATACAGCAAACAATTCAGAGAAAAATAGTTAACTGTAATACAGAAAAATACTACCTAAAATGAAAAGGAGTGTGGTCCTACTGAAAGTAGCCTGTAAAGTAAGGGTATCTATTTTTAATATGGAAGGTAAGTGAAATGCAGGAAGATAACACAAGACTTAATAATAAATTGTAACTAAAGAAAATGAAGATATCATCCCATAATTTTAGATAATTGGCTGTAGTGTTTCTGTATCAGAGAATATTTCAGATCTTGATAGATGCTCAAACTCTCACATTTTTTGTTAATGAAATAGGTGAAGCATATTATTAAGATGATTTCTGTCAGAACTACAAAACAGAATTGATTCACAGTGGGAAATCATTGAAGACCATAGCCATAAGAGTAACTTTGCAATCATGTAAAATCTATGGTTTTTCAGTGACATACAATGAGTCTCTGAGCCAACAGTTTGATCAGTATATGTAATACCTAGGCGTCATATTACAGTAATGTATGCGTGTGCAGGTTCAGAACAGCACAATTCGTAATAGATAAATTTTGGAAGCAGCCTATGTGTTCATCAACAAATGAATGGATAAAGAAAATGTGCTATTTATACACAATTACTCCTGTGCCATAAAGAAAGATATACCTGAGTAATTTGTAGGAAAATGCATGCACCTTGAGACTATAATTTTAAGTGAAATAAATCAGATAAACAAGCTTGATTATTTCATGGTTTCTCTTATATGAGAAACTTAAATTTTAAATCAAGAGTACAGAAAGTAGGGGGACATATCTCTCTTAAAGGAACAGAGCAGCAAGTGATGCAAAGTGGAGGAAGGGGAGAGGAATGGGATAGAAAGAGGTAAGATGGATTGTTTACATGGACCAATGCCCCACAAGGAATGTAAACGTTATATACTGCAGAGTGTACTAATAAATTTTTTAAAAAATCATCATAATTAGTTGAGTTCCAACACTTAGGGACAGTTGAAACTGCAACACCTCCAAGAGTTCATAGTGGTAATCAAAGAATTTTCTTTCTTTCTTTCTTTTTTTCTCTTTTTTTTTGGTACTTGGGATCCAACTCCTGACCTTGCACTTTCCAGGCAGGTGCTTAAGCCACTGAGCTAAATCCCCAACAAAGGAAGAGTTTTCAAGATGAACTGGTGTGTGTGTGTGTGTGTGTACACCAATTGCGCATGTGTGTATGTGTCTAAAATTTTAATGAGGGAAACACTCGTAGAACAATGACTGACATTTGTTATCTTTATTCTGATAGTATCCCCTTTCTTTCTAAACCACTAGAAAACATGATTTTAAGGACTTGTGTTAGCAGCCCCAGTACATGCCAAAGTCCCTACCAGATAAATCTGGCTTTGGAACTCATGACATATTCACACATTTGAAGATATCTCAGGGGAAGTTATGATGAAGCACCTTTCCTGCCTGGTGTCCAGAGATGAATGAGAACATGGAGAAGAAAGCTCAGGGAGGTGCATTTGGGCACAACAGGAGAAAGGCATCATTAATAGACTGTGCTAATGAGACAGCACTGCAGACTTCCGGGACACCCAGCTACGACGAGTAGCTCCTACAGAAAGAAAGGAGGGGCGAGTGAGTTCCAGACATGGTTCTAAATGTTTTCATCTAGTGTGACATTTAATCTTCATCATAATGCTCTGTGGGGGCCCTGTCACAGCCATTCCCATTTTACACATGAGGAAGATAAAGTATGTGCACCAACAGCTTAAGTAACCAGTGTCATGCCAAAGAGGAGAGCTGGATTAAAATCCACATGGCAAGTTCCAGAGCCAGCCTCTCTTTCTGTGAATGCTTCAAGCATGAGAGCAGATAGTTGAACTGAGTTTTAAGTTCCCTTCTGACCTGGAGACTGGATCCTCAGCTGACAGACGCATTCCTGTAGAATGCACGTTCATGGCACCACCTCAATACTGCACTGCCGGTCCAATCTGGAAATTCTTGAAAGGACTATCTTTGCAGGTCATGCATGGGCAAGTGCTATGATGTGAAAGGAACTGAAATCCTAATTTGAAGAAATGCTCTATTTGCATCTATATGCAGCAGTACAATTCATGACAGGGAGCTTTCAAGAAAGATAGACAGTTTGGCAATTCGAGCGATTTTTTCATTTTCTAATCTCAACAGGAACTTGGAAATCAAAGAAAAAATGAATCAATTTATTAGACATTATTCAAGGTAATGTTTCCAAAGTTTTCTCATTGAATGTATTAGTTTCCTTATCTTGGGTTGTGATCCCATTATAATAGGTAACTGATGTCTCTGTAGATGACAAATACCAAAACCCCATGAAAATTATAGCCTATTTGTATGAGAAGTAGTTTACCTGCCTGACAAAACCCATAAATACTGGTGGGCTACTTAGCAACTTGAAGAAGCACATCAGGAAAAAATCTTCACAAACCTTTCCGACATTTGGTCCTGATTATAAAAATTTCAAAATCCTTTTTTCTTTCCTTCTCAATTGTTGTATGTGGAAATATCACTAATAAAAGTGAATAAGTCAATAAATTGTGCTATCCACATCTCTAAATATTGCAACAAAAGACAAGATGGTTCAGTAATAGAGTTATTACTAAATATGTTTGTATTAAAATTGCTCTTCAAGCAGATTTTTATCTGAAAATAATAAATATGAGATATTTTGCCACTCTCATGGAATAACATTTTTTTATCTTCTCCCTTCAGTAAGTGAGAGCAGCAGCAGTAGTTACTGAAATGAAGGTAGTGAGATATCAGTGTGAAAGATAATGTGGAGCCTGGTTCATCTAAATAGGTTAGGAAATTTCATTTCCAGTATATAATAACTCGTAGAGAGTCGGCTCTCTATCTTAGCTGAAAACTCTCACTGTCATCAGTCATAAAGCTGATGTAGATACAAATGCAGCATTTCTTCAAATTAGGGTTTTAATTCCTTTGAAAGAAATCAAATGAAAGTTTTCTGATATTATTTCGACAGGTCAGCGTAACTTGTCAAATGTAGTTACAGTCAGTGTTAATAACATAGCTGCTTACGTTTTGTTCATCCAAACTCCACAGCTAAGTAGTGGGAAAGTTACACTTCAGTAAAATAAAAGTTAACTGACAGACTGCTAATTTCATATGGGTCCTTACAAGGGAACAGTGATTAACAATCAACTGTACAGAAATAATAACCAACTTTCAAAGAGGAAATGATGCCTATGTGCACAGGTGTTTGTAATTTTTCATTAGAAGTTTCATAATTTACATTATTGTTTCTTGTAAATTAATGATTCTTCCAAATCACTCTACTTTTCTTCTTCCACAGTTTACCAACAGAATTATCATAAAGTGGAATTTTTGGAGCTGGATTTCTTTAGAGCTCAAGAGTTAAGTGAAATTCTACCAAGTCAGCTGAGCACATAAAGAGGTGGAGTGTCCCTAGGAGGGGTATTATTGTCCTATATTCGAGTATAGTTCCTAGTGCATGTGATAATTATTAAGGATAACTTCAAGATTTTACCCACTGTAAACTAAGCTTCAGGTTGTATGTAATAGAAAGTATAAAGGGATAAGAAGTTGTAAATGGCTTCTGCTCCTCCTCCTCCTCCTTCTTCTTCTTCTTCTTTTTTTTTTTTTTTTTGTTTGTTTCTGTACCGGGGATTGAACTCACAACCTTGTGTTTACCAGGCAGGAGCCTATGCCACTGAGCTAAATCCCTGGCCAGTGGAGTTATTTTCTATAGGAAAGCCTGTTATGAATACCTAAAATGACAGTTGTTTAAGTAGTGGTAGCTAAAAGCAAGCATCATATGTTTGTAAATACTACCAACACTAATAACTTATTGAAAATGACCAGAAATTTTTCATTATAGTTGCATAAAATAAATTCTTTATTGTGGATTTCAAGGTAATTTTTGGATGCCTGGATATTTTATATATGTACAAATATTTTATGCATATCACACTATTATATAAAGAGTTATGCACTTAATGTACAGTGCTCATAAATAAAAGCAAATTATTTTCATTAAAAATGGATACACTACTGAAACAATCTCAATAAGAGAAGGGTAACAGTCATATATCAATGGTCATATTAAATCCAAAATTCCTCTTGCCAGCAGTTTTATATTTGTCTTTCACAGAGTTTCCAGATGGATGCTGGGTGCAATGAAATTATGTTTTATAGAAGCAATTAGTGTATTCTTAGGATAATTTTTCAATAGTAAGAAGTATGTATAGTAAGCAAGAAATTCATTTTATTTTCCTGTGTGACTGAATAATGACAGCTTTTTGGGAGCTGGCCATTTAGTCCAAAATGCCAGCTGGTAAACAAATCCAGACAATTTGGGGGCTTTTTCTTGGCATTTTGCCTATATGTTGAATGCAAGAGATGTTTTTAAATTATAGGACAAAATAGAATTTTGTGCTGTAGCTTAGAGATTTATTAATGACTATTGAGATATCAGATCAAAACCAAGTGTGTGGTTCAAGTTCCAATAACAGGTGTCTAATTTCTCCTTCTCATGCCAGTCACCATTTAAAAATATGTCTTTAGTTTATAAATCTATCCATAGTTTATAAATCTGTCTATAGTTTCTATCTTAGATACGGCAAAGGCAGAACTAAAGATAAGAATCTTTGTATAACTTTGTGATTTATTATACAGTTCTAGATAAAAAATATCAGATTAGAAATGTTTATGGCACATCAATATTGTCTCTTAACACTTGGAGAAATGGATGTTGCAAGAATGAAGCTGATTTTAGAGACTGGGATAGGGAGACAAGCACAGTAGCATTCCTTAAATTAGAAATCTTTACATGGCTTAAATTGAAATTACCTTTCCTGTCTGCCTGGTGATGTTGTGCATTGGACCACTGTCAGTACTGTCAGTAGGTGTTGGGCACCCATTCTGCCCTGCTAAGCACTTGTGCTTTCATCTGTAACTGGCCTACCAGCCACAAGAGCTGTGTAGGAATCAGATTCTTAACTGTATGAGGCAATCAGCCATTCTCACGCCCATGGTATAGGCCAGTGATAGTGAACTTTTTCCAGCTTTCAATCATGAAAATAGTGCATTGTAGCACGCCTGGTATGGCTACGTTCACTACCACTGATATAGACTGTTGTATGTATATGGATGCATGAGAAATTTTGAAAGCTAGAGGAAACCATCTGAACTGCCATGCATCAGGCATGGCCAATGGGAAGCATTTGTAGCTCTTTCCTTCTCTCCTTCCCTATATATATAATGTAAAATGAAAGAATATGTATATGTACATATATATGAGAGACAATATATGTGTATATTTTTGAGAGAATATGTATATGTTTTTTTTGTGTGTATATATATATATATCTATGAAAGAGAATATGTGTGTCTATCTTTCTATCTATCTATCTATATTCAAACAGCTACATAGCTTTTAGGTGGAAGCTCTAGGATTCAAATGTCTATAGGTTTTCAAATTCCATGGTCATAGTCAATACATTTGTTTTAGTTAACCATAAAATTATGCAGAGAGATACTTGTAAATAAAATATATCATATGTAAAGGTAATATATAGCAATAGATCTTAGTTTTCTTAAGGCATAGATAGATATAAATATAATTTTCTTGAAGCATAGATAGGTATGGATATAAATGAGTATAGTCTATGAATGTATAACCTAATTACATGTATGTTCGAGTGTGTATGTATGTGTGCATGTAAATTACCTTATTTTTTCTCGATAGTTTCTGTAGCAAACTTTGCAATTAATTTCAGTATTTCCAACATTTTAGTGCTAATTTCGAGATGACCAAACTGGTATATGGGAAAAATCATTGGTCACTGGACTAGGAACCAAAGGAACAGAGTTTATAGCTTTACTATTTTCATGTGAGAAATGAACGAGGATAATTTTGGTTGGAAGATGGCCTGCTTTTAGGAAGTTACTAAAGATTTTCTAGTATTGTGCAGTGTGAGAGAAGAAAGGAGATGAGTATCGACAGACATTTCAAGAAACATTACCATCTGCCATGACTTTTACAACGATTCAAAAAGAACAATAACAACCGCAAAATTCCTGATCAAAGCTGCGGCTGAATTTATGAATTTGATTTTCATGCAAATTCAGCTCCAGACATGAAGTGAGTCGTGAAATGGAACCTGAAGGGGTCGTGCTCGGTGCTCCCGTCTTCCTGACACATCCATCTGCCCAACTCCGTCCAGGCCCCCGTCCCGGGCTCATGTTGATCACTTGCTATGACAGAGTTAATCATTTGAGAATAGAGAAATGAAGTTGTTTTTAGCCTGGTAATGCAACTATTTGTTTTAGATATGTTTCCCTCATTGGGAACATTAAAATATTACAAAAACTTACTTACGAACAGCTGTATGCAAATGTATCTCCGGAAGATGCTTGCATGTCTAAGTCTGTAGAGAAAATCAAGATTTTCTGCTACAGTTATCATAAAATTTTATGAAAAATAATAAATAAGGAACAAGAGGGAAGCAACATTAGTGTAGCTATTTAACATCTTTTATTCCAGTAATAGACGCTCCCTGGTGGTCTAGTGGTTAGGATTATTCCAGTAATAAAGATGACAAAACAAAAAAATCTACACTATATGAACTTGTAATTTTATCCCTAATATTAATGTATACAATTCCTAAGGATTTTGTAAAATCAAATTTTGATGGTAGTGAATAATTTATGTATTTAATGAACTGCTAGATCATATTAATAATTTTCAAATTATATACTCAAAGGATAAACTTTAGTGTTTAAGTTCAGTTTAGTTTTCAGCTAAAGTTAACATGACTTTCTAACTGAAAGAAGATAATCCTATAATTTATAGTACTTGTTAAGTTGTTTTAGCTTTCTATTTCATCTTGGTTATGATTGAGAAGTTTCAAAAATAGCATTATATGAAAGTTAATATCATTTTGTGTTGCAAATTCAAAACCAATCTATTGTGTGTTATTACAAACAGAATATATCCTATTTACTGGGTTTCATAGTTTTCATCCATAGATGTATGTTATTGTGTTTCTCAAAAAAAGATCATGGAATGAGAAACATGAAATCTGTATACAAGCAACTCCAAGGTTCTAAAACTGAAATTAGTGTCAGAGTGCTTTTATAGACACTTGAAATAAAAATTCCAAGCCTGGGTACTCAATGAGTAATCTCACAGTTACAAGGTCAGTTTTCAAATTTTTGTTTTGTAAAACATGGATTCTCATGGCTCCCCTCTGTTCCTTTTCCCACCCAGAATAATGTTTTTCTTCCTGCAAATGTAATAACCAGAATAGTACTTGTAATATTGTATTTGTAGACTTTGTTTATGTTTTTAATTTTTTTCTTTACCATAGTTGTATTACCATTATTTAATCATAGCTTTGGATGTTTGCTTTTCTGACAACAGGGTATTATATATTCAGAACACATAGTTTTTGTATTAGTCAAGGCTTTCTGAAATCATAGCAGTATGTCACTTGAATGTATAATTAGGTATTTTTCTAAATACACAATTACCCAGCAGAAAATGTTGCCATTTCATGTCTTAAGATTTAGCATCCCAGTTAGTTAGTAACAATGACCAAAAAAAAAAAGGAAGACCCAAACAGTACTTGGTTTTTAAAGTCATCTTTATATTGAGGCATAACCTACATAAAGAAAAGTGTACAAATCATAACTGTACAGTTCAGTGCATTTCCACAATGTCAAAACATGTAGGTAGCTGCACTTTACACTGGTAGTCTGATTCTCTACAGTGATTACTCATCCACATGTAACCTCGCTGCTTATCTTCTACCACCATCTGTTTACTCCTCTCATTAGCATTATTTGAATGACATTATAAACTAAGGGCTACTTTGCCTTTAGCTTATTTCACTCAACAAAAGAAGCAGTGTATTTCTTAGATCCGCGTAGTTACTGATGACATTAATTGATTTACCTTCATTGTCCTGTAGTAATGCAATGTATGAATATCTCTGGAAGATAAGTCCATTTTGCCAGTGATGAAATAGGATGTGTATAATGGAGCTTAAGCAACTAAATGATAAACCTCATTCAAATACAGAATCTCGAGCTAACTGATATATGAGGGCCAGACGGGAATGAAGAACAGCACAGCTGGCAGGAACGGCTTTAAAAGCTGGAGAAGACTTGAAATGTGGCTTTAGGGAGGAGTGAGTTGAGTGATTAAAAATACTTTTGATGTCAACTGCAAGGCTTTTCTGATTACCTGGTTATGGGAAGTTAGAGTGTGGGTGCTGTGAAGGACCACATTTTTCCCCTTGACCAACTTGGTGAATGGAATTTTCTTTTACTAAGATTACTATCAGAGTATCAAGATTATCAAGGTGTCAGTAGCTGGCACGTGAAGTCTGAGATATCGCTGAGATACTTACATCTAATCGCTGAGTAGGAATTTGACTGAATGAACTTGGAACTTATCAGGGTTAGAAATATGAAACTGGCAGCTGTGGATATGTGAATCATGTTTAAAACTATGGGAAAAGTCACTACCATTGGGAAGGAAACAGAGAAAAGAGAAGACGAAGCCATAAAAGAAGTCCAATATATTTTTGATGCTTTCAGATATTTTGCTAGTGCATGGTAATATTACTTAATGTGGTGGAGTTTGTTTTTGGAAGTTGATACATATGTTTAGCATATTCTAATCAGTTTCAACCTCATTATTTGTTTGTGCTTTCTTCTCCTTCCTGTTGATCCCTACCCCCATCTCCAGAAGTCTAACTCCTGGTTTCTTATCATCTTTCCTTTATTTTATGTATCTTATTTTATGTATTAGTGTCTTAGATTTCTTGTTGCTGAGACCAAATACCCTACTTCAAAGTTAAAGGAGGAAAGGTTTATTTAGCTGACCATTTGTAAAGGTTTCATTCTACAGTTAGCTACTTCCAAGGTAGAGCAGTATGGCAAAAAGGAATCACAGGAGACAAACAGCTCATAGTGTGGCAAGCAGAAGGCTGTGAGCAGCAGGCTCCAGTCTGCCTCTTCCTTTCACCTCTTCCAGACTACCCACCATGAGCACTCAGGGTAGGCCTTCCCTTGCCCAGGACTATGCTAAACTGATTATTGGACTAATTTAGTAATCATGAACCCTTAATCCCAGCATCACACCCCTAAACACAGCATCTCAGCCTAGGTCCTACATCTAGCCACTTCCAAAAGCTCCACATATGACTCCTTGAGTCTTTGGGAGGATATCTAGATACAAACCATAACCATATGTATGCAGTTTTAGGTTTCCTGTATGAGAGAAAACATTCAATTTTTAAATTCTGAGTTTGTCTAATTCCATGTAACATAATGGTTTTTAGTTCCACTTATTTTTGTACAAATGAAATGATTTCATTCTTGTTTACGACTAATATTCCATTGTGCAAAGGGAACAGACAAGAAGAGAAATGAGAACAGACTGAGATGTAATTTAGAGAACCATTAGTGAGGATGGTGACAGAAACCAATAGGAGAAAACTGAAGAGGGAAACAGAAGGAAGTGGTCACCTGCAGTGGAGGTGGCTGATATGATAAGGACTGAAAAATGCTTCTTAGAAACATTCGCAGAATAGATGCCTGAGTTTGACAGCTGGATCAAAGTGGGACATGAGTGATGAGGAGTGGAGACACCGTGAGTGGCTACTCTGTTAAATTACCAATAAAGGGAAGTGAGGGACAGGGTGGAAACTGGAAAGGTACAGGGTTACGGGGTTTCTTTTTAAATCAGGAATTTTCAAGTCTGTTGGCGGGTTGGGTATGACTCAGTTGAAAGATGTCCAAGATACAAAACAGATGGATACATGGTAAAGTCTGAGAGAGTGCCCATCTAGCCACCATCATTTGAGGGTCCAGAACCACCTTCCAGATTGTTGAAAGCAGCTAAAGAGTTGATCTTCCCCAGGTGGCTAAAAGGCTCCTTGTGTGAACTTTGATGGCTCACGTGCCTTTATGTCACCTAAAATGGAAAATGATACAGAGAGCACTCAAGCAACGAGCAAAGCATTTGCTATATCAGCACCAGGCGAGCATTTAATGAACTCCTGTCTGCTGGGCTTTACCTTTTCTGTTCCCCAGGTAAGTGTCCAGTCATCTAGCAGAAGGCAGATCAGTGATCAGTTTTGTTCAAATGCTCATCTTTCCTGTCTTGAATGAGACACCGTGTATTCTGGCAACTTTTCGCCAACCCAGAAGGGCCTCGAGATGAAGTCCTGGAAGAATCAATATTGATGTAATAGATAGTTATTGAATATATCTTTAATTATAGGGCACTTTGTAATGCCTAACCCTCATTAAATGGCTACAAGAGGATTCATGAAACAAAGAATTAATAAGTGAATGAAACCTAATAGAAGTAATCAGAGTTGTGATTCATTGTAATTGTCTTTCTGGAGAACCTTTGTAAAACTTGCCTGAATATTACTATTATTGATATTAATGTAATTAGAATGTTTTGACATCTATTTACTTATCAAAAATTAAACCCTTTTACAAAACAATGTTTTGGGATTATATGAATATTTAAAACACTACGAAGAAATACTTCACACATTTTAAATGTCTTTTTTTAATGCAACAAGGTAACATTTCTCTGAGCCTGTATAATATTCCAATGTAGTCAGTGTATAAGAATAATTCTAAAAAACATTGCATAATATCCATTCAAAAAGAAAATACAGTATAATGACCAACCAGCACTTTAATCAACCATGTGCTACAGTGAAGGAACCCCACTTATCACCTTATGAAAAAGCCAAACAGTATTGCTCAAGTTTGCGAATAGTTTCATATATAGCTACCATGCAAAATGATGTCAAAATAGTCAAATTAAGCACCTAAAATGCATGTTTGCTATTTTCTGGCATTAGAGTATGATGATATATGACAAATCCATTGGCAGATGTCTGGAGTCTTAATTTTCTTCATAAACCACACACATAAATATATTGAAACTGTGCTTTACGCACCACCACCAACTTTTCTTCTTTCACTAAAACTGTAACACAGCCCTTCTTACTGTGCAATCTCAGAAGCATGTTCAATAACTGTTAGTGTTGGTTACACTGGGAGACATTTTCCTTGAACTTTAATTGTGTATGTTCAAAGAACAGAAACCATGCTCCATTCGTTTTCAACCCAGACTTCAGAACAGCATCTGGCCTTTAAGAGAGGACTGATGTTTTTATTAAATGAACAAATGAATAAAGGAATACGTGAAGTCCTTAGAGCATCAATACATGAGCAGCTTGAATGGTCAAGCAATGGCCCATAGCCCATAACTAACAGTAGGGTCTAGTGCTACCTATAGTTTAGAAAATGATGAATTTAACTATGATATTCCCTGCCCAAGATTCATAAATACAGTCTACCGTTCAGCTGCTGGATTTGTTTTTGCCCTAACTGTCCTTCTCCTGGTCTCCCTCTGCCTGATTGCGTTTTGGCAGCAGAGTTCAGGACCATCAGCTAGGATAGCTCAAAGATTTCCAATTGTCATGCCCCTCATCTGCTCTGGACTTAGATGAAGGAATACTTTTGAATATTAGCCTCACATTTACAGAAGACCCTGGATCTGAACCCCTCTTCTCAAATACACGTATCAGGGGATGAAGATGGGATTAAGAGGAATACGCAACAGACAACATCTCCAGCCAAACTCTCCTCCCTAAATTAACAATGAACTCTGGATTGCCAAATCTGCTGGTTGCATTTCTGACTTAGATTCAATTGATGTCTCGAGACCAAATAATCATTCCTCTTTTTTCAGCATCAAATTCTCTTCCACTATCCATTTACTCATTAGTTCAAAAAGTATTTTTGAGTTCCAGCTGACTGCCAGCCAATATTTCAGAGCCTGAGTTGTGGAAATATAGACACCCAAAATAAGATTCTCTTCCTGAGGTGGAAGACTAGGAGGTAATTGAACACATACAAGTACACAAGTGCATGGAAGAATGAGTAACATGAATTTTAGAGGAAAATTAAAGAATACAAGAGACAAAGGGCCAAAGATATGGAATAGAAATTCAACTTTATAGTTATCAAGAAATAAGAAAGTGATACTTAAATGGAGACTGAAGAAATGAAGAAAAGTGTTCCAGGTAGTTCAATAGCATGTGCAAATGCCAAGGTAGAAGCATGATTGGTATAACCTTGAAAGGAGTTTAATCTGGATAAAGTAGTAAACCAGTGTGGTAGGAAATAAGTCAAAGTACCAGGTGGATGGATTACATTACCAGCGAACCATGAGAAGGGCTTTGCTTTTTCTTTTAGTGAAGTGATCTGATGTATAATATAAAAATTCCACCCTAGATGCTGTAGGAAAAAAAGGGGGGATGAAGAATGAAAAGATGGTGAGTAGTTAGCAGCCCACTGCAAAACTCAGTGAAAGATGTTGTTGGATCAAGAATATAGTGTGGAAGTGCCTTGAAGTGGCTGGATGTTGAATATATTTTTAGTGAACAGCTGAGTGGTTTTATTTCGGGTTAGTTGTAGCTTGTGACAAGATAAAACAAAAAAAAAATAAGGAGGGCTATTGAATAATGTCAGATTTTAGGTAAAGCAATTGAAAGGATGGCTGTGTCACTTTTTAAACTGAGATTTTGTGTTAGAACACAGAACTCTTCTGAGTATCCAAGCTTTCACAACTAAATGACTAAATAATCTAAAATATGGGAGTCATAGTCATGTATTTCTGAAAATATCAGTGCAAAAATTTCTTAACTATAAGGCTACCTTCACAAGTAATACAAGTACATGTGTGTAAATAAAATATAAACACACAACCACAACACCAAAAACCAGTTAGAATTTAAGAAATTCTAATTTTTACTTCAAACAATAGATGGATATTTCTCTGATTACATTTTTGATATACAGATCATGGTTTTTGGTATGGAATGTCATTCAGATTCTCCTAACTTATGACACTAAAATCCTGAATACATGAACAAGTACCGAAAATATATCCAGTTTTCTTAACACTTTTCTCTTGGCTTGTGTTTTCTTTTTTTTTAAACTTTTTTTATTTTAAAGAGAATAAAACAAAAGAGGGCAGAACAAAGCAGATCAGAACAGAACAACATAAGCAACACAGCACTTTATAACAAGACAAGCGGACATTAACAGTAGCTATCAAAATATCTTTCTCTGCTATAGTTGAGCATAGTTTCAAATACAATAATATCAAACATAACAAAATAGTATAAAACCATTCAAAAGAATGAAACAATTACAGGGCATTCTGAACCGAATAACAGAGAATGATCAATGGCTACTATAATATCTCATTTTCAATAAAAATTTTGTTTATACTATCACATATATTCAGATCCCAATAAGACACAACATGATAGAACTGATGGTAATAGCAGAGTAGAAGCATGGTAGGACTTCTAAGCAAGACAATATTAAATCAGCAATGGCTGCCATAATGTTTTGTTTTCTTCAAAACAGCTGTTCATACCACAACGCAAAGGGAAAACAACCAAACTGCAAATAGCAGTAGCATTGTTCCTGCTGAACTGTCAACCATCCCAAGACAAAATATAGCAAGTTTGAGGAGGAAATATTCTTGTTCCAGTGGTTACACAAGGATGATCTCACAACCCAGCCACAGGAGAGTTCAGTCCCGCCTCACTGCAAGCTGAGAAGAAAGGATGTGATTTTTTTTCCATCCTCAATAACAAATATCCAGACATCTTGATAATATACCTCAGATTGTTCCCTTGCATTGAGAGTCAGAGTAAGGTCAGATCAAATGAAAACATGATCACTAGAAAATCTCTAATTTAGCCCAATACATTCTTCTGTTGTGATTACTCTAATTACTTGTGCCTTGTCTCCATCACTTATAGTTGTTTGTTATGATGTGGAATCAATAGACTGCGAAACACAATGTGAGAATATTGTCAGTTTGTGCTTTTGGTATAAAAAAGAGAGCTTCAAAACTTGTGCCATGAACACTTAAGTTTGTGTGCATAACCTTTAGAATAATGGAAGTTTAAAAATGGCTTCAAATTGCAGGCTTCAAATTGCAGGTTAAAAGAATTTTGCTCTACATGATAAGCCCTTGATATTGTCTAATTCTTAGGTATGTGTGATTCACTTCGAAGTTTTAAATTTGATAATGTCAAATAAATACTCTAAGCTATGAGTAACAAGCTATACGGATAGATTTATGCAAAGTCAAGAACATAGTAAGTTCTCTCATCTTGAGTGTCAACACACTATTAACAACTGAAAAAGACTTACATGGTCCACTTTAATGGCAATGCCTATGTGCAATTATTTGCTGTTTCTTGATCTTTTATTCTTAGAGGCTGAACTAAGACTACTAGGTCAGTAAGTCTCTGTAGATTCAAAAAAATAGGCTGTGAAACTAAGATTCAATCCTTATTAGAAGTTGAGGGCCAATGTAGTTTTGCAAAATACAAGGATTTTTCTTGCTAAAGTAACAAGTTTTATTTTCACAAGCTGAACATTTAAAACCATACCGTATTTAACATTCTAGAATCTTTTTTAAATTAAAAATTATGCATTTCCAATTCTTATCTAAATCCTAGCCAACTTTCCTGCCTGTTGTCATACACCACAGAAATTATATTTCTGGAGGATTGTGTAAAAGCATTTGTCACTGAAAGTTTTACCCCGAATCTGAACATCCTTCTCCCACTGTAACAAGCCCTAGCCAACGATGGGCCAATGTGGAAGCCTTATTCTGTGACATTCAAGGCACTTTTGTGGGCTTTCAGGTGCTTTTGTTATTTTCCATTGCATTTTTATTTTTATTCACTGTATTCTTCAACATCATAATTTCTTTATCCAATTGTGTTGGAAATATCACTCTGCTCTCAGGTAAGAATGAAAGATGGAGAGCAATAGTGAGAGACAGGAGACAGTGAGTCAGAGGAAGTTGAAAAGGTGGGAGATAATAGTGCAAGAAATGGAATAAAACTGTAAAGGGAGCACAAGCATTTTAAAATACTGGTGATGTGAACCTGCCTAGTTTGGTGATAAAACGCAGCAGGGATAAAAAAGAAGAAAGAATCGGGGATATAGCTCTGTAGTACAGTACCTGTCTGGCAAGTGTGAGGTCCTGAGTTCAATTCTAGTACGAGAGAGAGGGAGAGAGAGAGAGAGAGAGAGAGAGAGAGAGAGAGAGAGAGAGAGGGAATCTTTTGCATTAAATTAGGGTACTCAAATCAAACATACAGCTGTACAACTGAGTGTTAATTTATACCCTAGAATTGGAACCTACCACTGGCCCATCTGCACAACTGCATCACAGGGCACCTGCTGTCACTGCACCATGACTTAGTATTTAATACTTTAAGCAACACAAGAGAGCAGCTTATATTAAGAAATTTTTCTCAGCCTCCACAGACTAAAGATTGGGTTTGACACCTAGCATACAAGATAGCTTTTGTTTACAGCCACACACATTTACCATCTCACATTTCTGTGTCCATGCACGGTTTCATGGAGTCTCACGTTCAGTGGTTTAACACAGCTGTAATCAACTTGTCAACTAGTATTGTCAGTCACATATGAGGTCCATTTGAGGACAGATTCTCCTTTAAGCTTGTGTGGTTGTTGGCAAAATATAGTAATGTTGCAGGCGGCTGCGCTCACACTTGCAACTTTTTTTGCAGTTTTGGAAACTAAACCCAGGGCATTTACCCTGAGCTACATTTTTCAACCTCTTTTAATTTTTTTTTTTTTTTTTGGAGGAAGGGTCTCACTAAGTCACTAAGTGTTCCTGCTTGGAGCTCAAACTTGCGCTCTCCCTGCCTCATCTCCTGAGGGCTGCAGAAGCCTTGCTGGCTGTTAAACAGAGGCCTCCCTCAGCTGCTCATTGTGTGGCTCTGAATAGGAAAACTCACGACATGGCAACTGGGTTCGTCAAAGCCTGGAAGGGAGACAGTGTTTCTTAGCAAGACAGGTGTTAAAATCTCATATGAGGTCATTACACCTAGCAAGCAATTTTTCCTGTATTCTCCAGGTTAGAAGAAAGCCCCAAGTCTGACTCACAGGGGAGGCAGGGATCATGGAGGGACACCCTAGAGTCCATCAACCATAGAAAAATGAGCACAATTCCAATGAGTCCCTAGGTTCACTCAAGCAGTTAAGAATAAAGTGATATCTAAATAGAAACTATAGAATCCTATAAACATAGCTTTCTTCTTTTAACCTGTCTTCTATGTTTGTGTTTTGCTATATCAAAAGTTTTGTCTTTAAACTTTAGCTAACTCATTATACAAACCTAGTTGACTCACAAAAATGCAACATTATTTTCCAAAGCCATGAAAATTGTGCTGCTGCTGCTCTGGGGATGTCATTGTGAGCACAGAAAACAGAAGCTTAGAAAAATTAAGTCTCAGTAACAGGGTGTCTAGTAATTCAATTTAAGTTCTTGAAGCCTCTTCCTGTTCTCATATCCATTGCTATAATCCCTGATGAGTAGTCTACATATGTGTAACACAAACAGCTTCAGTTTAGACCAATTTAAATCCTGACTGATACGAAATTTATAGAAGAGAGCACAGAGCTCTTTTTACTGTTGTTTATTTTTCTTTTTACAAAGCCTTATTGAGCAGTGTGAGAAGAAAATAATAACTCCTAATATACCTAATACCATAATTACATCAGCCATGCATGTAGAATATATGTTTTGGTTCCACACATGTTTTATCATTCATAAAATTTATCTCTAAAAACAACTATGCCAAAGCCCAGCTGGTAAATGTTGCAGCAAATTTACTCTTCTGGAATGATTTCAATGGCTCAATTCATTATTGACCATGTACTTGTCTATCTGAGACGCAATTACAACAGATAGTTTACTTTCAGTTTTGCTCCCTTCTTTTCTTGCAGATTTGGTTTAGGTAGGTAAAGCTAGGTACTGTGAAGTGTTTGGATATTTAGTTCAGAACCCGAACTATGTGAAAATGCATGGTCCAGCACTTTTATTCAATTTCTTATTTAATCATATGCAAAACACAAAAAAGACCTACCAATAGTGTGGCATCTTGCTCGCATGAATATTCCAACATTAGTTAGATATAATTATTGCTGCCACAGGACGTATAATCTATTCTTTAAAATATATTAATAGGGGTTGGAGATGTAGTTCACTAGTAAGGTATATTTTTAGCATGAGTGAGGTCCTTGATTTATCCCCAGTACCAAAAAGAAAAAATTAGCCCTATGAAGTATGTGTCATATTATAAATTACAGGAGAATAATTATTAACAAAAAGTCAGTGATAATACTAATAAGAACTAGGTGCCAGGCACTATATAGGCTTTTAACTGGGTTATCTAACTTAGAATTGGCCACAGTTCTGTGAAGTCAAGTCTACTCTAGTAGTTTTCTATTGCTGCTCTAACAAATTACCACAAGGTTAGAGACTTAAAATAACATAAATTTATTACTTTTTAGATCTGTTGATTACAGGGCTGTAGCAGGTTTCGTTAAGCTAACACTATGGTTCAAGCAGGACCATGTTCCTCTGTAGAAGCTATAGGAGATAATGCGGCTCTTCGCTGTCTCAGATTGTGGACAGAATTCATTATCTATGTAGCCAATGGACTGAGGACCCCATTTCCATACCAGCTATTGGCCAGGGGTCATTCTGCTCCCTTCCATCTTTAAGGCTACATCAAGTCCTTGTCATGTTACACTCACCTGATGCATTCATCTGCCTTATTCTATTACTTGTAGGAAACCATGTAGTTAAATTAACCCCACATTCCCAATCCTGAAAACTCTTCCCATATCAGTGTCTTTGATTCTGTTGTAAGTATTTTTGGTGGCCATTATTCTGTATCACTTTAGCCATTTTAAAAGATGTGGAAAGCTAGATCCAAAACGAGGAAGACTTTTACCAAATTTTAATCCGGGCTATGGCACCTCCGTCAAGACAGTACTTTCAAATCTACACTGAGTAGAATATAAACAGGGTAGGACTCTATCAGAGTTTGCATCTACTCTTACAGTTTTAGTGACCCTTATTGCAGTGAAAGTGCTAGAAACTGGACTGTAGAATATCTCTGATGAAGTGCACAGATTTATGCATGGGCATACGAACACCAGTGAGCTTTCTCTAACAATGCTAACACTGCTATTGATGTGTACTATGGCCTTTCTTCTAAACACATTCACCCATACTTCGGTATCAGGCACAAGTATGACAGAAGCTATTTTAGATGAATTTATCATAAACATATCCCAGAACAAAATGTATTCTCAGGATTTTTCTACCACCTGTTGACTTGCGTGATTCTTTTTTCCTCATCTTGACCTTCCTTTCACATGAGGTGAATTATATGCTTTTCAAGAACCCATAACATGCCTTTCAAAACTTCTTATGCTATGAGTAGCTGTTACTCTCATTACATGTTTTAATTGAATACTAAAAACTATGATTAAATATGAGTTTAAAGCAGAGAAAGTTGGTGGTTCAATTTAAACTAAATTAAAAGCTGTAGAGAAACTCAACAAGAGTAGCTTTAAAATAGCTGTCAAATTAGGGTTGATGAGGTAACTATAAAAGGCCAGGAAAATATTTAGACAGAGTCTCCCCTCAGAATTATCCAAAAAACTCTCACTCAATTTGATATAATATAAAATTAGGACTATAAAAGGATGTGTTAAAGAGTGTGCAGTACCACAAAATTAGACAGCATGACTATCATTAGACCACATTCACAGGAAGGCCTTATTTCTTTTTTAAAATATTAAGGAACAAATATAGATTTAGGAGTTTGAAATTAAAATATTAAGTTATTAAGATTCAAATTTTATTTATCATTTTTTGAGACAGTGTTTTTCTATGTGGCCCAAACTGGTCCAGATCTCCTAGGATCAAGCAACTGATTGCCTCAGTCTTTCAAGGGCGAGGACGACACGTATACACTCCCACACCTGTCCTGGTTACTCTTGTTTCATATTGACATTTATAATTTATGTACCATAAAATCCAGCCTTTAAACTATATAATCCACTTCTCTTTAATATATGTATAAAGATCACCACTAATTAGAATATTTTCATAGGTCCCCAAAGAACTCCATACCAATAATAGTCGCTCTGTCTTCCCTTCTCCTTGTACTGGCAATTACTAATCTATTTTCTGTTTCAATAGATTTGTATATTCTAGACAGTTCACATAATCGGAATCATACTTTGTATAGTCTTTTGTGGTTGGCTTCTTTTAGCCAGCACAATGTTTTTAAAATTTATTCTCATTGCTGCATAAATCGATACTGCACTTGTTTTTATGACTAATATTTCATTTATAGACATATTAAATTTTGTTTATCTTTTTATCACTTGTTGGGTATTTAGGATATTCTACATTTTGGCTATTATAAGCAATCCTGCTATGAATATTCATGTGCAAATTTCTGTGTGGATGTGTTTTCAAGTCTCTTGAGTGAATATCTAATGATATGGCAACTCTGTGTTTAACTTTCTAAAGAAATATCTATTTTCCAAAGCACCAATGTGCCATTTTAGATTCTCGCAAGCAACATATAAGGGATCTAACTTTTCCACATCCTTGCTAATCCTTGCAATTTTCTGTATTTTTGGATTGTAGCTGTCTTAGATGATGTAAAGTAGTATATCATTGTGGTCTTAATTTAAATTTCAACAATGACTCATGATTTTGAAGACATTTAATAGATTTATTAGTCATATATGGTATGTCTTTTTTGGAGAAACTTCTGTTGAAATCTTTCACCCATTTTCTTTCTCATTTTGTGTACTGTCTTTCCACTTTCTTGATAATGTGCTTTATAATGCAAAATTTTAGGTTTTTAAAATCTGATTTGTATATTTTCTTTGGCTACTGGTATTTTGCTGTCGTATTTAAGATATTATTTCCTGATCCATACTTAATTTAATTTCTAATAAGTATTTTAGAATTTTTACATTTACATGTAGATTTTTGACTCATTCTAATCTTCGTACATTGGGGTCTGAAATAATAATATTATTATTTGAAAAGGTAGTGAAATAGTTAGGATAATAATAGTAACTGGTAAATTAGATGCTTCCTGAGCATCTGTGATATTTGTATGTGTGCATTTTGTTGTTAATAACAATGAAGTAAGACATAAAACTGATAAAAAAACAATTATACGTGTATTATTATAAAAATGTAAGAGCTTTTCTATGATGGGAGATATTGCATAATGAATACCCAGTTGGAAAAGATATGCCATAAAGATATGCAAGAAATTTTAGTCAGTAATTTAACTTTGAAAAAAATATTATTATTTTTATTAGCATTATTTTGGCATGAGGATATTCAGTTATTCCTGTATCATTTACAGTATCTAAAAGATTATTCTTTTCCAACTGAATCTTTTCCAACCAGCATATCTGTTGAAAAATACTTGATAACAAACATAAACTTTAACATTTTTAATTAATTACTTGCCATTGATTTATGTATCTGTTCTTCATGGTGACACTACAGTCTTGATTACTCTAGTTTTGTAGTAAATTTGGGGGGTAAGTGAAAAGTCTAACCTTAGTCTTCTTTTCTGAAATGATTTTTGCTATTCAGGGTGTTATGGCTTGTGTTTAGATGTCTCATTAAAGCCTCTTATGGTCATAGGTGGAACTTTATTTTCCAAGGTGGTTAGATCTAGCATGTGTGAAACTAAAATTAATTTCTGGTGTAATGCTAGGCTTAAATGCATTAAGATTGGGGGTGTGAGTGCTACCTGCCTTAAATAACCTTGATAAGATAAAAGGAACAGAAAAAGCTGTGGTTGTCCCTTGCATGTTCCCTTGTGACTTTGCTGCTTTCTGCCCACCATGAACTGTTCTCTGTGAAGTCACCCTCCCTTAGAGTTAGCCAGTTATGGACTAAAATCTCTACAAACTGTGAACCAAATAAACTTTTCCTCCCCTAACTTGCGGGTGTTGGGTATATTATCTCAGCAACAACAACAACAACAAAAATAACTAAGTCACAAGGTGGCTCACATTTCCTTTTAAATTTCAGGGTCATCTGGTCTTACAAAAAAAGGCAAGTGGGATTTTGATAATGTATTGTAGGTAATTTTAGGGAATTTACCATCTGAACAACATTAAATTTTCATTGTGGGCTCCTTTTCATGTAGTCTTTAATTTCTTTCAGAAATGTTTTCATTGTATATATTCTGTACTTTGGGGTTTAATTTATGCCTACCAATATGTTATTGTCTTTGAACTGTTGAAAATGGAATTTGTTTCTTAATTTCATGTTCAGATGTTTTATTGCTGGTCTATAAAAGTGTTATAGATTAAAAACTGGTGGTCAACTTAATGCCAGCTGAATTAAATCACCATAGTGCTGAGCATAGATGTTCAACCTGTGGAAAGTTGCCAGCATAGAGACGTGAGGCATTTAGGTAATACGGGGTCTCCTATGTGTTGCTGTTTGAGCCACTGGTTCTCCTGGAGAAGCTCTGATCCTCACATTGAGCACTGCTTCCTGGCTCGGGAGGGGAAGACGTGTGCCACTTGGTCTCCAGGATGAACTCATCATGCTGGCTTCCTGGCATGTTCTTGACTATGCTTATTGTCGGAGGAGCTCAGGGCTCCGTGTCGCTGAGTATGGCTGTGGTGCTTTTCAGGACAGCCCTGGTCTTTGTTTTGAGTGTGACTTCTCAGCTCCAGCATAGAACCCTCAACCTACCAGCACAGCTCCTTCACCCTGCTGGCATAGACTTTCTAGTTTCCATCACTGACCTTTGGGCCTTCCCAGCACGGATCCTTGAAAGACATTGGTGTGAGTCTTTTTTGTGGGCTCGAGGCCTCCAGTTGGACTTGTGGGAGGCATTGTCATGAGCTCTGGTTCTTTATCTGAACTCATGCAGGACATTGCTGTGGGATTCAGGCCCTTGGCTGAATATTCTATGTTTTTGGTGTCGTAGATAGATTTTCTGCATTTTGTGTTAACTCTGGGTGACCATCATAAAATAATATTATAAATTCCATGTTCTGGTTCTAATTATTCTCCTCACAAATCCTGATTACAGCAAGAAGTATCACTGGTCTTTTATATATTGATCTTGTGTTCTTCAAGAATACTGAACTCATGTATTATCTTTAATTTTTCTTTAGATTTCTTAAGATTTCGTACACCCAAGATCATGTCATCCACAAAAAGAGATACAGGAGTTTGTTTCCAATAAACCATTTTCCAATCTGACAGCTTTTTGTCACTTTTTCTTGCCCAAATGCCCTTCTTACTACCATTTTGAGCAATAATGGTGAAAGCTAACCTGTTAGTCTTTTTCCTCATATTAGACTGAAAACTTTCAATAGTTCATCACAAAGAATGAATTTGGCAATATAATTTCATTGATGTTCTTTATCAGGTTCCTATCTATCTATCTATCTATCTATCTATCTATCACACATTAAAACACATGAAGGGGCCTGATATCTATTGGTATGATCATGAAGGTTTTGTCCTTTATTTACTTTCCTGCCACACATGTATATTAAACACAGAGCCTTCGTGCTGAGCTACATTCTCAGTCCTTTTAATCTTTTATTTTGAGGCAGGGTCTCACTAAGTCACCCAAGCTGAGCTCTAACGTAGAATCCTCCTGCCTCAGTTTTCCAAGGAGCTGATTTTATAGGCATGTGCTACCACACCTAGATATGTAGTGAATTTTATTTATTGATTTTTATATCATACGTTAACCTTAGATCCTACAGATCAATTTTACTTTGTCATTCTGCATCCCTTATATATTGCTGAATTTTACATACTCTTTATATACTGTTGAAATTGCACTAGTACATTGGCAATGACATTTATATCAGTATTCTTGAGAAAAATTGGTAGTGTGTATGCATGTGTGTACTACCTCTTTGTGATTTTCTTATCAGGTTAATATTGATCTCATGTATCGAATAATGAAGGAGCTTTTGTCTAGCTTTTGAAAGATGTTATGAAGGATTAATGCTAATTTTTAAAATGTCATGTAGAATTCACCAATAAAGATTTCTGGTTCTTGAATTTTCCTAGAAGGATGTTTTCTACTAAAATTTTAATCTCTTCTTTTCACAGGTCCCTTCAAAATTTCTATTTCTACTTGAATTAGTTTTTTGTTTTTCCAGTTTGTGTCATTCTAAGCATTTTAAAAAATTTCATCTAGGTTTGCATACACACAGAATATTCCTTTATGTTTATGTAACATTAATTGAAAGAACTCCTCTTTCCTTATTTTTAGCAACTTGAGTCTTTTGTCTTCGTTCCTTGGTCAGTGTAGTTAACAGTTATTAATTTAGTTGGTCTTTCCAAAAAGTAACTTTTGGTTTCATTGCTTTTCACATTCTTTTTCTATTCCCTATTTTAACCCTAAGCTTTGTTACTCCTTTCCTTCTATTACTATACTTTTAATTTCCTCTTTCCATTCTAGTTTTTTAGGTTGCAAAATTAGGTAACTGATTTGAAATTTTCTTATTTTCAGTTTATCAAGAAGTACTTCTTGAGCTGTGTATCAATCAGGGTTTACTAGAGAAACAAGTACAACACAAGATATACAAATATATAAGAAATTACAAGATTGACTTACAATGGTCGCCCACAAAGTCAGATGAGGGAGCGTGCAGAGGGTGTCTGCAAGCTGGAGGTTGAAGGGAGATTACTGCAGTGCCCCGTGCAAGTTCATATTACAAGGCCAATGGGTCTGTGATGGAATACTATGTCAGAAGGCTGAAAGAGTCTAGGATCAAGGCTGAAGAATCCTAGGCAGAAGCCATGCATCCAAGCTGAAGGCAAAGTTTGGAGCTCCTCTGAAAAACCAGCAATCAGTATCTACTCATTAGCCTTTATTGTATGCAGGCTGCTCCCCTGGGGTGGGTGTAGCACTCACACCATCTGCCTGCCCTCCTCTTGCACAGACTGAGGATGTTACAAACCAGGGACCCCGGCCGCCTGCTGGATCACTTAGTGAAACTTCTGACCTTCTCAAATTGACACAAAGAAAAATATCCTAGAACCTTAAGGGCTTGTTCTCTACACCCCAGGATGTAGAGCTGCTGAGTCACTTGGTTAAGCTTCTAACTTTTCAACTTGACACAGTGTATCAACCATAACAAGCTCCATCTCATATTTTGAAAGTGCTATTTTCTTTCATTAGTCTTCGCATTTTCTAATTTCCCTGTGACGTTTTTTCTCCATCCATTGGTTATTTAATATTGTGTTGTTAATTTCTACATTTTTGTGCATGATCAATATTTCCTTTCGTTAATTTTCTCTAATCTAACTGCATTGTGGCCAGAGAACACAATATATGTGCTTCCAATGGTTTCAAATTAGTTGGGACTTGTTTTAATGATTACTAACTTATTTACCTTGGAGAATGTGCTGTTGTTGAGTAGAGTATTTTTCATATTGAGTAGAGTATTTCTATTAGTTCTAATATATTTGTAGTGTTGTTGAAATGTAGTATTTAATTATTGGTCTCCCCAGTCTTCTATTCATTAGTTAAAGGAAAGTGTTGAAATTTTCCCCAAATTCGAAATAGCTCTCCCTTCAAATCTGTACATTTTCTTTATGTTTATTGAGTTGTACTTGTTGAATATATATTTATAATTGTTATATTTTCTTCATGGTTTAACCTTTTTATAATTATAAAATGACTTTTGGAATTTAATAAAAATTTGTACCTTAAAGTTAATATTGTTTGATGTTAATAAAGCCATTCCAGTTCTCTTTCTAGTGTTAATTTCATTTTACATTTTCTGCTTTTAACTTGTCTTTGATGATGAAGTGTGATTTCTGTAGACATATTTTGCATGCTATCTAAATCTACCAATTTGAGTTTAACTGGAGAGCTTAATCTTCTTTATTTTCTAATAAGGTAGGTTTAATACCTGCCATATTGCTATTTATTGTATGCATGACTTATGTATTTTAGATCATTTATTATTCTATGACTGTCTTTTGTGTTAAGTAGATATTTTTAGTGTACCAATTTATTTACTTTTAATACATTTTTTGAGGTTATTTTTAGTGGTTGCTCTGGGGATCATAATTACCATATTAAATTATAAAAAGCTAGTTGAGGTTAACTAACATCAATTTCAATTATACAGAATAAATTTGCTCTCATATAGACCTATTCTCTTTCCTTCCAAGGTAATGTTATTGATGTATAATTTATACCTTTTACATATATATTGTTCACAACATAGATTTAGAGATATTTCCTAAAGCAGTTGTCCTTTAAATTAGACATAAGGAAAAATACCTACAAATGAAAATACATTTGTACTGTTTCTTATACCTACCTCTATAAGGGCTTGTGTACTTTTTTCCTGTGCTATCAGTTTCATTTGATTTCAGTTACTTTCTAGATGCTCATTTCAGCCTGAAATATTCCCTTTAGCACTTCTTGCAGGGATATTCTGCTCTTTAATAGTTCATTATGGCCTATTTAAAATAAATTACACATCTTTAAGTTGACAAATTTTCCCTCTGTTTTAATTTCCTTGTCATTCATCTATTGTGAGATCAAGGAAATTTGTCTTGTAAATTTTGGTTTTCCACTGTATAAGTTTCACTTCCCAAATATGCATGAGGTGGTTCAACGGGTCCTTTTGTCCTCTATGTTCTTTTAATTATTGGTGCTGGGACTAAGCTTCATCAGACCTATGTTCATTCCTAAGAGAAGACTAGGTAGTGGTTGTGTTCTTTAATCACGATAGGAAGTTGTTTCTCCGTAGTTATGTTAGAAGCCATTAATGTTCGACAATTAGATTTATTAAATATTTTAATTAATTTCTGACAATTGGTAACATTTTTACTTCTGCCAGATCTCTTATTATTTGCTGGCATACTTTCAATCAAGAGATTGGTTTCATTATCTTCTATTTGATTACTCAGTACTACTTCCTATGTATCTTGAGATCAACCCTTGATTCTTTCCCTTTATTCGACATTTTTCAAGATAATGACTCATTTTTCTTTCATCCTTCAAGCATGAGCAATTTTTTAAAAAATCATTTATTTGATAGTTGTGGCTGTTTTTTTCCCTCAACACTTTTTTAGAAAACAGAAATATAAAATTGGACAAAATTAGAGTCCCTACCTTTGAAAACATCCTAGCCTATTTTTAGAATAAACCACCTTATAAAGCCATTTTAAAAGAACACATCTGAAAATGGGATCTTTTCTTTGACTATATGAAAATGTTGACCCTGCTTTACACATCTATGGGATCCCAACACACGAAACAGTTTCATTAATCAAATGCATTTTTATGTATTAGAAAAGAAGAGATAATAGAACTTAGAATAGGGGAAGGTTAGATAATAAGTAAAACTTCTCATTTATAAATACATAAAGATCCCAGTGTTTTAAAAGTTCTGAAGGAGTAAAATCTAGCACAGTGAATAAGTCTAATAAAGAAGACGTCCTTACAACGTGATGATGGGTCTGAGGAAGCAATTTTTA
The DNA here is from genome assembly GCA_004027295.1 of Dolichotis patagonum. NCBI lineage: Eukaryota > Metazoa > Chordata > Mammalia > Rodentia > Caviidae > Dolichotis > Dolichotis patagonum. The sequence continues at coordinate 98,195 of PVJX010000062.1, forward strand.
AATTGGGTCTGGAAGAATGAATGGGAGCCAACCAAACAGAGACAAGGGAACAAAACTTCAAACCCAGAGAGCAAGATGAGTAGAAGGAGCTGAGGTGTGAAATCACCTGGCATAATTGGGGGAAAGACAGGAGACTTCACCTGAAAAAGCCAATCAGCTTGATCTGAGAACCACCAGGTACAATTAAAATGCAATGATAACATTGCTTTTTTCCCAGTTTACAAATAACATTTTTCCATGGACAAACTTACTATTAATTAAAGAAAACATTAAAAATTAATGATTTAAAAATTTTTTAATGTAATAAGTTTTGGTTAAGTGGCTCCACCAGATAATAAATTTACAGTGGATTTCTCAATCTGTTTTAATATTAACTTTCAACTTGACTGGGTGAAGAGACTCCTGGAGAAGTGATTGGATCCTGGGGTTGCTATACTCATCGGTGGACTAAGCCACTGATGTTCACAGATGAATGTGAAAGCTGGTAGGGGTGAAGCCTGGTTGGAGGAGGCTCGGTGAGGGAATGCCTCTGAAGTGTAGATCTCCCCCTTGCAGTCTGTTTCCCAGGCTACCACGAAGTAAGAGCCTTTGCTCCACCATGTCTTTCTGATATGATGGTTTTGCTTTAAGGACAGCGCATCACAGACCTCTGAAAATATGAGCCACAAGTGAATCTCTTGCCTTGAAGTTGCGTTACTCAGGTAGTTCTAGCAAAAGCTAACAGATATACTGCCTATCAGAGAGTTTTCTTGAATTGCCCTTCTAAAAATTTCAATAACTTATAGTTCGTTTATTACACGTAGAACATTTTTTCCCTCCTGAAGTTCCCAGGATGAAAGGAGATTTTGCTCTATTCAAGCTCTCTGGCATATCTATTTCTTATTACATTCATATTATTTTAAACCTAGTTGCTTAATGTATGATTTACATAAAATGAACTGTACCAATTTTAAGTAGACATTTAGTGTGTTTTGACAATATATATAACCACTATGATCACTATCATAATCACAATATAGAAAATTTCTATGACTTCAAAATTTAGCTTTATTCACTTTGTAATTCACCACCTTTAACTCTAGGCAAATATTGATAGTTTTGTCCCTACAGACTAGTTTATGTTATTCTAGATTTTTATATAAACAGAATTGTGACATTTTTTGTGTGTACTGGCCTTCTTTTCCCTCAAGATAATATGTCATTGAGATTGGTCCAAGTTATCATGTGTTGGTAGTCCACATTTTAAAAAAATTGTTCGGTAGTATATTGGATTGACATACCAGAGCTTATCTCTTTACCAACTGATGTACATCTGCAGTTGTTAACTGGCTTAGATCTAGAATGTCCTCCAAAGTACCATGTGTTCAGAAGTGGGCCTTTTGGAAGGTACCTGGTTCACTAAATTCATCTCTGGCTTAATCCACTGATGAGTTTAGAGCTAAATGTGCCGTTAGAAGTAGGCCTATTCAGAAGAGGCAGGTCACTGGGGGCATGGCCTGGAAGGGAACATTTCCCTTCCTGGCTCCTCCCTTCACTTCCTGCTTCCTGCTTTCCATGATGTGAGCAGCTGTCCTCTGCCGGATTCTTCCACCATGTACTTCCTGCCTAAGGCAAATAAATCTCTCCCTAACTCGTGGATGTTGGATATTTTATCCTAGTGACCAGAAAATGACTGAGAAAGTAGTATTTGCAGTTTTGACCCATCATCAATAAAACTGTTGAGAAAATTATGCAGAAATCTTTAAGTAGATTTAAAAAACCATTTTCCCATTGGGTAAATTTAACAGGTAAAATTGCTGAGGTATATGCTTGGAAAAATAGATTCAAGTCACTGCAAAACTGTTTTCCAAAGTAAAAATAGGTACAAGGCACTGAAACACTATTTTCAAAAGTGGTCATACAACCTTGAATCTCATAAGAAGAATAAGAGGTTTTCACTAGTTTCATATCATTGTGAACACTGAATATTGCAAAACTTTTAAATTTCAACAAGCTTAGAGGAATTTCATCATTAAATCAGTATGTATTTGATTGATGATTAAAGATAGTCTTTTTTAGTTTATTAGTATTTATAAATCTTTTGTGAATTATTCAGATATTTTTAATTTTGAGGTTATTTGCTTGATCATTGAGTTGTACTTTGTCAGAATTATTAATCTCTTCTGGATGCAAACCTACTTAGATAATTTTACTGTGTTATTAAAGATTAGGCTTTTAAAATTTAGACAAAATTAATTTTTATCATATAATTAATCTTAAACATATTCAATTTTTAAATGATTTGTTCCTGGTCTATAGAGAAATTATTGCATTCATGAACATTATGCTTTCTTCAAGAATTTTTATTATTTTAGTTAGCAAGTGTTAATATATTAATTTTGATTTAACTTTGCACACAATATGAAGTAAAGATCATTTTAAAATTTGTATACATAATTCTCCCAACTGGATTTTTTGAAAAGGAATCCTTTTTCTCTTGAATTATCTCAGCAATTATGTTGAGAATCAGTGCTTCAATATATGAGACGATTTCTACCCAGTGTTTTCTTTCACTGATGTATTGTCTTTACACCGATACCACATTTTGATTAGTACAGCTTCACAAGTCTTGAAATTAGATGGTATGATGATCCTACTTTGTTCTTATTTTTAAAAGCAGGGTGCTTCTTCTAGATCTTTTGAGTGTCCATATAAACTTTAGGATTAACTCATTAATTTCTGACTTCTGTAGGACCTGTGCATGAAATTAGAAACAGTTTAAAGGGAACAGAATTTTCAAGGATACTGAGCATTTTGATTTTCAAGACCATTACCTCTCTCTATTTACTTTTATATTACTTATTATTTTTTATTTTTTAAAATGCAGATTCAATGTAAATTTATTTTCTTTATTAGCTGGTCCTTGCCCTGATTAGGGTAAGGGTCTTCCCAAGGAACATGTGTTAAAGACTCACTTCCTTAGCCCAGACTGCTACTGGAAGGGGGTGGAACCTCTAAGAGAGGGACCCTAGTGGGATCTCCTCCAGTTGTTGCAGACATGCCCTTGAAAAGGGTATTAAACTTTATTTTTTTGTTTTAAAGAGAAAAGAAATTTCAAAACAATATTGTATTAGAGGGTAACAATGCTTAATATATTGCAAATTGTTCTCTTTAAAAGTTACTCAGAGTACAAGATATTAGCAATTAATTGCTCAAACAATATTAGCACAAACCTTCCTTTTAAATGAACCAAGAGAAATTAGCAGTATAACTATCTTAACTATCTCTCTCTTTGATTCTATACATACATACATATACATTAAGTGTATATGTATATATTATTTCTTTCAGCTTCTCACACTAGGGAGACAATATGATGTTTATACATGTGAGTCTGATTTATTTCACTTATAGTATGGTCTGTAGTTGCATCTGTTTACCTCCAAAAGTCTCAAGTTTATCCTTCTTTACAGCTGAGTAGCACTCCACATATAAAAAGACCACATCATTTTATCCATTCTTTGGCTGATGGGCATTTGATTTGTTTTGAATATTTAGCTATTATGAATGGTATGAACATTAATGCACATACATCGCTGTGATACAATGGTTTTAATACTGCTGGGAAGATACCTAGTAGGAAAATAGTTGGGTCAAATGAAACTGCCAGTCTTAGTTTTTTGAGGGGGTCTTCACTTTGATTTCCAGAGTGGTTGTACCAATCTGCATTCCCGCCAACAGTGGAAAAGCGCTCCTTTTCCCCCACAGCCCCTCCAGCATTTGTTATTTGTTGATTTCTTGATAACAGCTATTCATTTGGGTGAGGTGAAATCTCACTGTTGTTTAAATTTGCATCTCTTTAATGACCAGTGATACTGAATATTTTTTCCTATATTCACTTGCTATTTGTATTTCTTCATTTGAGAAGTATTAAAATTTAATTTTGACCATAATATTTGTACATATTTATGAGGTTTTGATTCATATATATATTGGGTAATGATCAATTCAGGGAAATTCAGATATATATCACATTACACTTCTATCATTTCTTTATTAAAAGTATATTCAATGTCCTCCATTTTAATTACTTTGTGATACATAATGCATTATTGTCAATAATAATTACTCTGCTGTGCCATAGAACACCAGGACTTATTCAGCCTACCTAATTATAACCCTGTATTCATTGACTGATCTCTTTCTTTCCTCCCTTTCCCCTTATTTGCCCCATCATTTTACACTTGACTTCAACTTGTGTGAGATTAAGTGTTGAGATTCCACTTGTTACTAAAATCACAGTGTTTGTCTTCCTATTCCTGAGTTACTTCACAGAGCACAGTGTCTTTCATTTCTATCCAAGCTGTCACAAATAACAGGATTCAATGAGTTTTATGGCTGAAAAGTTTTCCATTGTGGATCTATACCACATTGTCTTTATCCTTTCATTTGATGATGGACATTTAAGTTAAGTTCATACTCAGGCATTTGTGAATATTGCTGCTATAAATACGGTAGATACAAGTGGTTTTTAACATGCCAATTTCACTCCCTTTGGGTATATATTCAGTAGTGAGACTCCTGGATTATATATTAAATTAAACTTATTCATAATGATTCTATGTTTTTGTACACTATAATAAACTACTATTCTTTGAATTTTCAATTCATATATGATGGCACATATAAACATGTCTGTGAAAACATACACACACATATATATGTATATATATATGTATATATATGTAGTATATGTATATTCACTTCGAATTCTGCTCATAAACTTCACATACACATACAATATTATTTCTAGCAGCAAATTTTAAGTTGCTTACTTAGGATTTTCTCTCCATATAATCACGCTTCATTTATGTCTTACTTCCTAATGATGGAGCCTATTTGCCATGAAATTCTTAATCAAAATTATAAGTCCATTTAGAAAAGGCAGTCTGAAAAGAGGCAATTGCCCTGGGAATCTCCTTCTTCCTTTCCATTTTCTGTATTCTGGATACTTTTCTTGTCTCATTCTGGAGGCCCCGACCTCCAACACAAGGTTGAATAGAAGGTGTGAAAGAGATTTTTGCCTTATTGCTGGTATTAAGGAAATTTCACCTAGCCTTTCACTGCTGAGTATGGTGTTTCTATAGGTTCTCTGTAGATGGCCTTTAACAGAGCGTATTCTCTATTATTCCTGGTTGGCGGAGAGAGTTACCTTGCATGCTAACAAATCTTACATCCTTGAGCTAAAATTCAGTTGTCACTGTGTAATATAATTTACATAGCTCTAAATTTTCTTTTCTAAAATTATTATAAGGATTTTCATTTCTATACACATGAACGATATTGATATGTAGTCTGTTAATACAATTTTTATGTTGTTGGTATGATGTTGGCATTATAAAACATGTTTCTATATGGGGAAAAAGACATAATAACAAAGATAGTTATAAGTATAACAACTAGTGTTCAGTAGGAGGATGAATTCAATATGAAAAACCACTGGATATGGAGAAGAACTAGAAGAATTAAAGATTTAATAGGTGAAATAACAGGTACAGATATACAAATATAAATTAAAGAGGTATTTAGGAATATGTGCATTTAATTGGATCAAGAAGTATGAATAATGCTGACAGTATCAATGTGATTATGACATGTGAATTTCTCTGAAAGAGGATTTTAAACAAGATAATTCTGAGGATGAGACATGGAATACACATGCTTTGCAAGAGTTGTTTTAATTATAATGTATTCCTAAGGTTTCTCCCTGAATTTGAAAGATGAAAAGAAATTGTACTCAGGTTTATTTCTAGTCTGTGATTTATTATGTGGGCAGTCACACGTATTATTATCTGTCTTATTTTCTGATAGATAGTAAGACCCATCATCTCTTATGCCATTGAGGATCTTATTATAATTTTAAAAATTTATTGAAAACAGGAAATTCAAAGAAATTCAACTGCCTGTCTACATTTTAGTTCCTTGAGTTTTGTTTTTGTCTGGGAAAATATTTAGAGATACCTAGCATCTTATATAATATCTAATGATCAAATAAAAAATTATTATGGATAATAATACAAAACATGACCATGACATTTACTTCTATATCAATCACCTTAAAGCTTCTTTAATTCATATTTCCAACAGCTGGTTTCTCAAGTGTCTCCATATGTGTCTGTATATGTGTTCATACACATGACAGAATTTTCTACTCCCACCTCTAAAGCCTAATCTAGTGATACTCTTAAACTTGATGATATCTGACAAATCTTTCCTTAGAATACCAGCTTCTTTTATAGCAGTGTGTCTTAGGGTTTTCCTTTCCTTTACTGAATCTTTTCCCTCAACTAGGAAACTCTTCATTGATTTTTTTTTCACCACAAATGGATTCATTGATCTGGTTCTGAAGCCCTAAGTTCTACCATGTGTGTCATTTAAATAGTTACCTTTTCAAGACAAATCCATGTATATTTTTGCTGATTCTTTTAGTCTAGGACCATAACATTGTAAAGCCTGCTTTTAATATCTTATTTTAATGCCTTATTTTTACTGCTGCTTTTAATATCCTATTTTTGTGAAGATATTTTTTGTAGTGATGACAACAAAAGTTAGATTAGTAGTCAATGTAAGCAACACACTTAGAGGTTTACTGTCTCCCAGCATCCCCAGATGGGACCATCTAGCTGCAGGAAGGCAAGGTCGGGCCTCCCACCAATTCTACATTTTTGTATAATTATTCCATTATATATTATGATGCAATAATAATAAAGTACACAATAAGCATAGTGCATTTGGAACCACCTGAGTCAATCTTGGTCTGTGGAAAAAGTTGTCTTTCATGAAACCAGCCCATGGTTCCAAAAAGGTTGTAGGCTGATTGCTTAAAGCAGCTTGTTTACTGTGCCCCATGAAGGCAGCTCTCAGAAAACTATTGTAACCATTGACTTTTCCGTATGATGGAAGAAAATCACATATTTAACTTAGAGTTTCAAACATACTAATCCTCTATAAGATTTTATCTTTGTTCATTTAGCCTGTGTAATAAAGGTTCATTTAAAAAGAGAAATTTTATTTGATTTCTTCACTGATCTATCTCAAGGGAAAAGAACCATAGTTGAAATAGTAGATTTTTGCTAAATATTTGTTGCATAGAATATATGCAAGTGAATAGATTAATGCACATAAGCGCTGAGATTTATTATCAATATGTAAGATAAAATCGTAGTGATCTATCAATTAACAAATGGTTGTAAGTTTTTGTTACTGTTTGACATTGAAAACCCTCAATTTATAACTTTGCCACGTCTTCCCTTTTCCACAATATTCTGTTTCCATGAAGAAAACGAAGCTATTCTGATTTGCATTCAATTAGCTTTAACCTGGTTTTCATGATTGGATATTTATCAAATTTCATTTCTTCCCCCTTGTGGCTTGATTGCTTTTCAAATCTTGTTTCATCTACTTATTTTTTAAACTAGTTTTGCAAACATTCCTAATTATCAACCTCGGTGTCAGTGTGCATGAGTCTTAAAAGAAACTTGTCAGAGTTCTCCATGTCTGTTTTCTACTTGAGGGGACTCCTGCGTCCTGATGATTGAGCTCAGTCATTCTTGTGCGTGTGCCATTGCCTGATGAGTTCTTACATTTGATCTCAAATGGGCCCTTTCAACTGGCTGTTAAATGTTTGGTCTGTTCCCTGGTTGGAATGTTTTCTTTACTTTTTCTTCTCATCCTTCTGTCTTTCTCTCTTTAACAACGTCTTGGATGCACATGAAACATGTTTTACCTCGTATGAAGAAACAAAACAGGAAGCACAGCGCAGCCTCCCCATCGTTATCTGTAAAGCCTGCACTTGACAGATGCCGCCTTCCCAGCTCCCATTTCCTTAGGAGGGGACATTTTTATTTTATCTTAAGAGCTGACAAGCAACCCTAGGGAGGAGGCCATATTTTGGAATCTATCACTTTACATGTATAGACTGACCTTTTCAAAGCCTTATTTTTGCTACATGTCTATTACCCATGACTCAGGCTACAGGAAGCCCCTGAAATATAAACTTGTGATCTTCCTACCTCAGCCTCTTAGCGCGCTGGGATTACAGGCAGGCGCCATCATGCCAGGCCTACTGGGTCACTTACAATAAGAAAACTAGAGGAGTCCTGTTCAGGGGACGTGTACTATACACAACATAGGTCATCCTAAATTTTCTGGATGCATACTTTAAAAAGTAAAAGAAGCAGACGAAATTAACGAGTTAATGTTAACACATACTTTATTTAAGAATTTATAAAATAGTATTGGTGGCGCTTGGAACCCGTATCTGGAGGCGTTTTACTCTTTGGTACCGAGTTTGAAACACCATGTGCATTTTACCTGTCTGACATGTGTCGTTTGCATTAGCCACCATTTCACATGCTCCAGGGCCATAAGTGGCATGCAGTTACCTTGTTGGACTGCTCATAGCTAGTGACATCTTGCCACTCACACCGACGTCTGTTAAATACATCTGATTGCATTATTCTTAAAATGTCCCCTGAGTAAGGGCAGACGTTCTTTCCCGGAGTTGCTGGCAGGCTCTGTTTGATGAGTCCAGCCAGGCTGACTCTTCTCAGGTTGCTTTGTCATCTCTAAATTGACTGTGAGCAGAGGCTGGTCTCCTGAAAGACAGCTCCCTCTAGTGTCTCTACTTAGGTTAGTGAGCCTTTTCATCAAGATGATGTAAAGCTTCTGGAAATGCTGCCTCAGCACTTTTCCTTCTCCCACCAAGGGTGTACCCCCAGAAAGGTAACAACAGATTTCTATGCAGCGTCATGAAATTCAAACTGAGTATGGGAAACCCGATCAGGAAAAATACCAGCCATTCTATTCTGTTATTCAGGAGAGAATTTCAGGGTTCAGATAATTTGGTAGCCACAGCGAGGAAGGAGATTCTTGGAGTGGGAGATGAAGGTTTACCATTGGCTCCTAATACAGTAGTGATGAAATCTGTGCATGTATGTTGTGAAATTTGGAACCCTAGCTGCAATACATATATATATATATATATATATATATATATATATATATATATTTGAATATGCAATATATATATTTGAATATGCAATATATGTATATATTTGCATATATTTTTGAGATATGAAGCATACATTTGAGTACACTGTTCCCATTTATTAGTGAGCTCTATTGAGATGTTTTTTTCTTTTTGAAGACTTTTCTGATGTCACCCAAGTCATGGTGGGTGTCTCTGGCTTCAGGATTGTCTGGTTTTCCTGAAGAAGGAGGAATTTCTGTCAATGCCCAGCAAAAAGCTCCAGATTATGTTTGCAAAGGTCTCTCCTGGGCACCTGTATCAGACTACTTTCAAAAGGCGGGTTTTAGCTCAGTGGTGTAAGTGCCTGCATGCAAGCACCAGGTTGTGAGTTCAATCTCCAGTACCAAAAAACAAAACAAAACAAACAAACAAATAAACAAATAGAAAGACGTGTAGCAGACTACTTTCAAGTCCAGAATCGCTGCTGTCTCCTCCAAGTGGTGGTATTGATTTCACTGGAGGCTCCAGTCTCTGTGCCTTCCAGCAGTGAACACTTCTGCAATCATTTGTGCATTCGGGTCTGAAGGCTTGGGAGGCGCTGCCTGATTGACAGCCCTTTATAAATCTTTTATTTGTTTGTTTCTGTTAGGGCCACAATTCAGTCTCAGAATTCCTTCTGGTGACTTTGTGAATAGGACTAGCAATATCCTCTAAAAGATGTGATTTTGCCACAACTCAAGCAGTTTCTCCAGCCTCTGTGCTTAGTGTTACAGGCAAGATCAGATTATAAATTATTTCTTACCATGTGAGGAAAACCACTCATGGTTCTAGGACATGTTCTTTTCTAAATTTTCATAGACTGGGGCAATCTCAGAGTTTAGCAGGGCTGTACTGCTATGCTGAATCTGCTAGTAGCTGATCGGTTCTCCAATCCTTCCCTGTTTCCTCCTCCAAAAAGGCAATTATTCTTATCAAAGGATATCATTGCTCTTATCAACCTACTTCTCATGACTTTCAAGACCAAATACAGGCGCATGGGATTGTGACAGCATCCTGGTGAACTTAAACCCTTTTTCTCTGCACCAATACTGTGATCTGAAGATAGTTCTGCGCTGTAGGACCTTGACTGACAGCTGACTAACTTCTCAATAGGTATAGAAAAAGAAACTCATGTTAAACCTGCATTGAATGCTGGTCTCCTCTGGCCTGTTGTTTTTGGTGCTGTTTTTTTTTTTAAATCATATCTGTGGCATGTCTGAGATTAGTGGTGGATCTACTAGATGAATTCCCAATAGTTAAGCATCAGTATCTGTAAATTACCTGTTTTCCTTTTAGCTTAAACAGGACTGTTAAAAAGAGATTGAATGGATTTCCTTAATTTTTAAGGCTGAGTAGTTATTCCATTGTGTATCTAAACCACTTTTTAAAAAATTAGTCATATTTTAGTGGTTGATTCAGTTTCTTAGCTATTATGAATAATGTTGCAATTAAAATAGGAGTGCAGATGTCTCCTTGCCATAGTGGTTTCATTTCCTTTGCATGTACATCCTACAGTGGAATTGCTCAATCAGATGGCAGTTGAATTTTTAATTTTTTGAAGAACATCATAGAGTTATTTCCATAGTAGTTATGCTAATTAATATTCTAATGTATCAAGCTTTTATACCTTGAATATGTGTAATGTGTATACATATATATATGTATATATCAAGTTTGTATACCATATTCTATTGCATAAATATAAATGTCAATTTTGAAAAAGAATTAATGGAGGGCAGTACCTCTGCTTAAACCAAAAGTGCTAATTACAGCATTAATGTACTCATACTCTTGCAATCATGTATTATTTAATGCATCTTGTAGAGGAGATCTTGTGTGGTTGCAAAGATTCCCATTTAGCATTTCAGTTAAGATGAAATGGGGGGCGGTGAGGGGGACGCACGCAGCTCAAGAATGTGGTGGCACAGTTCTATTCGCACATGGCATCCTTTGCAGTTACGCTTTTAGGTAAAGGACATGAAGCTAGAGGACACTTTCTCCAGTCCTATTTTCCAATCAGAATGTAACTTCTATGTCTGTATTGTCCACCGCAACATCTCACTGTCCCTCAGGTCGCAGCTTCAGGTGGAGCGCTCTCTCCCCTTTCAGAGTATGGTGCACTCGGCTCCGAGAGTTAAAGAATCCGAATATTTTAGTTATTACCCCAAGCCACTCAACCCACGATGCTGTTTAGGTTTTTGGATTTCTCCCTGGGGAGTTGATGAGCAGCCCTCAAATTCTTATTACACTTATAAAAATACAGTTTTACCTGAGATATGGAGTGAGTTTAGCCTCATTTAAGTATTTTCTATTCTAAATACTGACCTCTCCTGACGGGGATGCCTGATAAATTATATCCAGTGAATTTGAGGGCACTTTGTAAGGTTTGTGGGTATCAACATAGCTACAGATGAGAGTAGTTCACTTTGCTTTTTGCTTTGCTTAAAGACTACGCCACCAATACCTTGTTAGCAATCTACCACTTTTCCCCTCTTTTATTTTGTTTGTCAACCACAATGAAGCAATTCCAGTGGAATAGGCCAGAAATCATTTCTTTCTGCTCTTCCCCTCTTACTTACTTTTCTCTTGGCTACTGTGAATAGTTTTGGCATCAGTTACCCCATGTATAATGACTGAGGTTAGCACCTCTTGAATATTTTCTTGACCCTTAAGTAGCAGTTATAAATCATAAGGGGTCCAAAATTGGGGAGCACTCTCATGGCATCTCCCAAGGTCTGGGGTATCAACATAAAGTTATACACATCCATTTTCTTGATTGTGGTGGTGGTGGTGTCAAGGATGTGGTTCTATAGGCCAAAACCTTATAAAGTGTGTCAAATTTATTGTATGCCAATTATACCACCACTAAAGCTGCCCCCTGCCCACCAAAGTAGATGTATCATTCTAATTGTCATTTAACCAACCTAAGGTGTCTTTACCCTTATCATTCCTACTGCTTCAGAAAGATGGATCAGACTTAGCCAGCATCAGGCTTCTGCATAATTATCAATGGATCTCAGGAAGAAGTAACCACATACGCAACATTTGCAAGATACCAAATGCACTGGAACAGCTTCCTGAATGTCCTTTCAACCCAGAAGTATTTGATTTTGGGGTCAGTCAAGCTCAGCCCATTGAGCCAGTTAGCCAGGAGGACTGCTTGGGTTCTGGTTTTCACTAGACATGTGACCTTGTCCTTTATCTCTATCCATATATCTTTATATCTATACCTGTATCACTTCCATTTTTCATCTTAGCTCATTATTTGCTAGATAATTTAATATAAACCATCTAAATGAACCAGGATATGAGGCTGAGATTATTTCCAGATCAGTAATCGGTGCCTAGCAAACCCTTTCAGGACGTGCATCTATCTTTTAGTTGGTATATTTGATCAGTCAATATTGGCCGAGAATTTTGCTCAGGGTCAGAACTTACTCAGCGATCCCTGAGGAGGCAGGAATAAATTACAGGGCTATGGTTACCCTTTCATATAGGATCTAAAAAGCCTTTATGTGGAAAGATTCTCTCCAGAATCTAATTCATGTCCCAGCCAAGTCATTTAGGAAAAGGACGGCAGAAGCCAGCTCAGTAATGCTGCCCAAACAGATAAAAGCGTGCAGTTTTGAGTAGGGCCAAGCTGGTTGCTGCCTCTGTAGAAACAGATGTTCCCCTGTGTGAAAACAGCCACTTGCCTGGAGACAAAGCAGCTCCCCACAGCTGGTGGTGGACATGGAGGTCTGGAACGCTGATTTTTTTTGCTGCAGTAGGTGGCTTCTATCTGTGTGGCCTTGAGTATTCCTTCTCCATATCTTCCGATCCCAATGAGAGTATGGGCTGGCACAGGAGCAGAATAAGGCTATCTCGTCCACGGTGACCTAATACAGTAACTTTCATCTTAGTAGTTGAGGTGGCTTTGATAAAGCAGCCTGTTGTGCTGGGCAGGGCTGTTTGAGGACAATCTCTAGCAGCCAGCTGGAATCCTTGGTTCTCAACCCAGTGGCTCAAAGGAAATAACACCTTGCCATGACCACAGAAGTGAGCCCAGAAACTCTCCTTTCCCAGGCAAGACTTGGTAAGTGAGCACATCTCTGCTTATAGCCAAAAGCAGGATCCAGACAAGGGCTGCCCAGATTCCTGAGTCACAAAACATTTTAAGGTCAGAACTGTGTCTAAACAATGAATGTGTCGCATATTGTTATCTGCCATAAATAACTAATACAAATGTGATCTCTAGGAAAAGTATAAGGACACAGAAATGTACTCTTGGATTTTTGTCCTCTTCATTTTGATGGGTATTTTCTCTTTGACTTTGAAAAGAAACATATTCACTGATTAAAAGTAAATAATAAAGGAAATAGAACCACTTCCTAGGTCAAGAAAGCAGCTAGAGGCACCATGGAATAACACAGAGTTCAGATTATTACTAATATGGGGCCCGAGTAACCAGGCCACTGAGCACAACCTGGGTCTTTCCATTAATTAAAAATTCCACTTCTGCAGTGACTGAAGTGCTCTGCCCTACCTCAGCTTTAGGTAGGTAGCGACTGTGGAGAGGGGCACACGCTGTGACAAAAATGAGAAAGGACATTTCGCAGTGATGTGAGGAGTGTGGAAAGCTTGGGTTTAAGTACTGTGTAGGCTGAATCCTCATGGAGACTTATCAGAAGAATTTGAAGTTTATTTTTAAAAGCCGTGTATTCCATAGGCTCAGCAATTTCAAAATGCCAAATATTGCATTGTGAGCAGGAGATGATTGATTCGGGGGAAAAAATAAAGCTCATTTGTTTCAGGAAGTAGGGAAAGAAACATCCCTAAAGTAAATTAGAGAAATGTATCGAAGAGACAAAAGATATCTGGGAAAAACATAATGGTGTTTGGCATACTGGATACATCTATATTTTATCACTTATCAATTCTATAAGGAACGATAGAACAGCAGCAGCCTTTTGGAATACAAATAAACACATCCCTCAGAATGAAAGCAGCCATATTTCAAATTACTGTCCTTGCTAAGTATAGACAGATACAGAGGTAGATATATAGATCGCTACCTTCTCTCCCAACATTAGATCATTTCTGCCTTTAAATCTGAATTTCACCAAGGTCATAAATTGTAAAGATATTAAAGTCTAGACTCCTCTGTCATTTAAAAATTTGTAAATTTTTGTTTAGTCATAATCTTTAGTGAAATCTTTAAAAGGATATTAAATTAGCGTGGAAATCTAATTTTCTTCCTGCTTTTTGCTGCTTCTGATATTCTGATGTAAATTATCAAAATAAGTTCAGAGTAGGGTCAGAATATGTGTGTACTTATTTTAGGGCTGATAGGAAGTAAAGTGACAGAATGTGGAGGATTTTTTGCTACACATAATAGAGACAAGATCATTTTAAATTAAGAATGTAAAAGTAACCTAGCAACTCTCTCTTTTTTTTTTGATGAAACCATGTCATGTCATCCTGTTAGATATAACTAAAGATTGTTCTCTAAGACATTTAATGATATTTTTTAAGAAAAGGAAATTTGGGTAGACTCAGTCAAGTAATAAATATTACATCTAGAATTCAAAAGCATGTGGAAAAATCTCAGTGTCCTAGACACATAACAGGTGTTCAATAATTATGTCACATGTTATATACTATATAACATGTGATTATTATATACACATAATATACCTTTAATATATGTACACACATATGTTTTTTTTAAATGATTTTTGAAATCCAAAAGTTCCAGGAACCTATAATATTATTTATAAAGCTCACTTTGAGTACATTACATTTTGTTATTGTTTGGGGTCTTACTCAGAGATGGCTTTTGTATATTTGCTCTAAATTTTTCCTAGGTATGCTCTAGGGCATAGGATTCTGAGTGTGAGTGTGTGTATGAGTGTGTAATGTGTGTGTTAAACACTAGCAGGCTCTGTAGAAGGTACAAGGCCACATACAAATCCTATGGATTTGCCAGTATCTTCTCTTGACAAAGAGTAAAACTACACAGACTGGCTTCTGGGCTCCTTTTACAAATGGCAGTGTAGAACACTTCTCTTCCAGTAATTATCATTGACTATAATTTAATTCACTGAAACCTACTCTCAACAAAATTCACTAGAAAGGGCTCTGAGAAAAGGACCAAAATGAAAAAGAAAAGGAGGAAGGGCTGGCTTACACTGACAAAGTCCTGGCCCAGGACCCCTTAAGCAAATGATGAATGCCAACATACTTGGTCCTGATGGATTGTTTTTATGTAATCGTACCCAGTCCTGATTGGTAGGTTTTTACTTGTACATAGGATGACAAGCTAGAGTTCATTGTTAGATCTGGCCAGGAAAATGAGACTTTCAGAGGTGAGTTTATTTTGGCAACTGAACCAGGAACATGTCTTGGCAAGGGCCACAAAGCTTCAAGTGTGACCCCACCATTCTCAAACGGCTGTCACCTCTTAGGTCTCCTCTTGTAGATTCAGCTTTTCTTAAAGTTCACCTTACCAAAGAGTCTAGTTGGGTGAGATGACACATTTAAATCTGAAGTGATTTAATCAGTTTGCTCATGTGCTCTAAATTCTATCCTTACACTAACCTGAGGACCATGAGCCGTGGACTCAGCATTCTGATGGCACTGCGAGACTTTCCCCTGAAATCAATGGTCATTTTCCATCACTCACTGCAGTTTTGAGAGGTGTTTACCATTTAACAAGACAAAATCTATGTGATTTAGTGTATAGTGTTGTTGGAAGAGTTATGTACTTTACCTGGGCCTGTTTCACAATGCCCCTTGTGGCCATCGTGGAGGTGTTTTTGAGAAGACAATCCTGTCCCCAGAGCATTGTCTCAGCGTCTGTGAGGCAGTGTCCTGCAAGAGAGCGAATGCCCTGCTCTCCCTGTACTGAGGGAGACAGTGAAGTCACTGGAGCCATCTTCTTAGCAACATTCTAGGGTCCCTCTTACACGTCTTGTGTTCTACTTTTTTGTTTTTTACTTTCACCTGATTTTTATCTCCTAGCTTTGTTATTTTATTTCTGTAAGAATTATTCTCTTGATCTTATTATACTTTCTATTTATACAGTTAAGCTCATATCTTATATTTTAAAAGCTGCCATAAGTCTTTTTTGGAAAACAGAATAGAATAAATTAAATTCTTAAATATCAGAAATATAAATCTATACTGTAATCAGAGATTCAATTCCTTTCTATAAAGATCAAATGAATATATTATTATATATTTGTGTATTAAAATAATTTATTACAAATAAACAGTATATTTAAAAATTTATATATATATTGCTGAAACACTGGACACAACTTAGGTTAGTTGTTCATGAAGAGAATAGGGTTAGAATTACAAAAAAGTTAGTGAGTTAAAAATATTACCCAAGATAAAATACTATCCAGGAAGGAAGAGGCATCCTTTTGTTGTTTTGCTTTTAGAGAGAGAAATAACAAGCAAAATATCAGGTAGAGAAAAATAAATGAGGTATTTGCAAATGTCTTTCATGCTTTTACTCGCATGATTTCTCTGTTAACCTTGAATTCATCAAGGATGAATATTATTGGACATAATTACTTGCTTGGGGAGATCTGGGTGTTTTCTCCCCTGAAACATCATCTTGTTCACACCAGCAACATAATTTCTACAATCTCATTCTGATATTTTCCCCAAGTGATTCACAGTCTTTGGAGGAGATATGCTGCTCTTCAGAAACAAGTTTAGGATTCAGGACACTGACTTAAATTAAGCCTGAAGATGCCTGAATAAGGAATAGAAACAAAAACAAAACCAAAACCTCCTGAGTGTGGAAAACCAAGAAGGTCAGTATTTTCTGTGTATTCCTGAAATAGAAAACTCACTCTTGAGGAATGAAATTTCCTGTATAAGGAAACAGTGTATCAGGTTTGAGGGTAAATATTTTCTTCCTCCAAAAATGTATTTCTTATAATTATGCTGGTTTCTATGACAACTTTCTTCACTCTTGAGAACATGATACTTAGTAAATGCAAATTTTTAAAAGTGAACTTCGGCATTGTCTTGTGAAAGCAAACATAAACCCAAAACACCTGTAAATACTGTAATGCAAAGATGAATTATTTACCCTACAATGTTGTCTAACTTCCTTTGCATTTTTCAAGGTAGTTCAGAAATGAGTCAATTGGCACATTTTTCAAGGTAGTTCAGAAGTGTGTCAACTGGTATATGAAATATCATTGACAGATCAAAGGATTAGTTATTCACAGTGATCCATAGATACCAACTTCTTACAATGCCATAAATAACCAAACATAGCACTAATATGCAAAATACCATTTCTTTAAAGTGGTGAGACATTTAAAGACACTTATAAAACCATCTGTGCAAAATTCTTGACACTTAGATACTGATTTCCTCTTCTTTTATTAGATAGACTTTTTCCAGCACACAAAAGTTTTAAAAAGTTATCATTAGTAAAGTCAACTCCAATGGATTGAGAATTTCTATTCATGATAGTATAGAGTAGCATTTATCTAAATTGTACCAATAAACTTAATTTAAAATTTAAAAAAATGTTGGGCAAAATGAAGTCTGTGTAGCAGCAGGGGACGCCTATGCATTGCTCCTGGAATCATTTATTTACATAGCCATCTTGCAGCCATTTGACACATAAGATCATAGAACAAGTGTTTGGACTACACTTAAGGACACATAGGTGAAAGATAAAGAAATGAGATTTGTATTTTTTTTTTACAGCTCACTGATTTGCTTTGAGAAGTAGCTTTGAGTTTCATAAACATAGGAGGAGACTGATGTGACAAACTGACTCTCCTTCAGCACAGTGACAGTTTGGATATTACTTTAGTCTTATAGATGTGAAACTCTAGACAAAAGAGGGCAGGATGAGCAGGCAGAACTAGATATTAAACATTATTGGGAAAGAATTATAATAAAATGTTTTATAATGCAGCAGAGACTTTTTTATTGATACTAATAAAATTAAGTAATAAAAAGTATATTTTAATTAAAAACTTTCTGGTGACAGAATCAGAGGTGGAAGGTGAAGATGTGTAAAGCTCAATTTTTTGACTAAACATTTAGTGTACCAATAGAATTTCATGAAGAAAAGAAAGGTCTGAGGGAAAAAGACCTTAATGAATTGAAATTATGAGTACTTTCTTATGAGAATGGTCACTTTCCTAATAAGATTTTAAATATAATTTTAAACATAAATATACTTATTGACCAATGAATTAGGAAATGGTTTTTATTCAAACAAGGAAAATTATGAGATTTTGAAGAATTTTGAGTGTTTTTTGAGACATTTAATCAAGTTTTAGAATTACTATGACCTGAAATATCAATTTAAATTAATTAGTAATAATGAGAACTAGTCCAATGTGGTATTATCTGAAAATAATAGCTATTCACTTGGAAGATACTGCAAAAAAGAAAGAATAATGTTAAATATCAGATCAAAATCCATAGTCCCACCTACTAAATGTTTTTCAGCAAAATAAACCAATATTTTACCCAATTTAAGAAAAGCAACAATACACAAGTGTAGCAATAACCAGGGATGAATTTTTTTCAGGTGTACACTAATTCTAGAAGATCATTTAATCAATTTGATTCCACAGAATCGAACTGAGTCACACACTGATTCGACTAACACTCAGTGGTTCCTAATAATCTGTTGAAAGAGTATGGTGACCACATCTGTGTGGGATGAATTATTTTGGGGATACAGGGTTAACACTGGCTGTTTCTCATGCAAGAACTCAGGAAAAAGATTTCCATTCGTTCCATGTCCATAGCATGCCTTTCAATAAAGTCGTGAACTAGGGCCTACACATAGTTCTGATAGATGAAGAAACTGGCCCTTTCATAATTATTTTTGTATCCCACAGTGGAAAACAGTGACATGCAGTGGTTATCTTGTATGGTGAGTGTTTTATGATGAAGACATGTGCCGTTCCTTCCTGTACCCATTTGCTGCTTCTCGTATCAAGAGATGGTGTCAAATCCATTCCATAGCCCCTTGAATCTGAATTTTCCCTCATAACTTTTTTGACCAACAGAAAGCAAGGAATCTGGCTTTGTCATCTAGTTCTAGGAAGATGGTATAGTCATCTCAGTCTTGCTCTGGGGGAGACCAGGTTATGAAACCTGATAACTTCATAGGACCACTATAATGCTGTGACTTTGACTTGCTGGACCAAATTAGCCTTAGAGAAAGCCTGCCTGGAAAGAGGAGATTGCCTGGAAGCCCTCAGCTGCTCCACTTGCCCTAGCTGAGGTCCCTGCCATGTGGTCCAGCTCTAGCCAGTATCTGATGGTAACCTTGGTATACTAGAAGAGATGCTGAATGCAAATGATCCAAGCGCAATGAGCCCACGAAACCATGACTAATACTAATAAATGGTCATGATAAGCGTCTACACTAGGGTGGCAGGTTATACAACAATATATAACCAAACATTCTTTTTTCATATAGGAACACTTAGCATTTATCCTATCCATTCACCATGTAAAAATCTCCAAAAGTATCTTTTCTGGCTCATATCGTGTTGTTGTTCATCTAATTAGCACCTTGTTAAATTATATGCTGGAGTGTCTCTCCCGCAGGCTACATTTCTTGTGTAGGTGTGTGTGTTCTGCAAGGCTGTCAGCTCCCGGATGCTGCAAGCCTCTAAATTCCTGTAAGACCACAGCACACATTATTTTCTGGCACACTTTGATTATATCCCCTTTGCTGTCTGTCCCTGAACTATTTATAGTAAAAATTGATGTAGTGAAAGGAGCCAAAAAGAAGCCCGCAAATAATATCAAAGCAGAATATGTATTTATCTCTCTTGTCATATTAGCCATTAACAACACAATCTGTTGATTCTTTCTTAAAATCTGTTTCCTCAAAGTATACTACAGTTTCTCCCATGTAAGACTGAAATATTGGCTTTAATTTGCATTTTTCTTGATTACCAGTGAGGTTGAGCATTTTCTTTCCACGTATTTATTTCTTTCAGGTGAATTGCTCATACATATTTTGTACATTATTGATTTTTAGAATTCCTTTTATACTGGCTGCCTGAATAAACTATAAAAGACACTCCTTGTATATGCCTTGTGTTTTGAATCTGTTTAGGATTTATTTTATTGCATAGATGTAGCAGTATTTTCTTTACAGTCATGCTGCTTTGTTTAAGAAAAATCTCCTTTATGTTGATATCCTAAGGATAATTACCTATATATTTTCTAGACATGCTAGATTAGCTTTACTCATTGGGGTGTTTAATGTACTTGGGCTTGACTTTGTATGTGATAAGAGTAAAGGATGCATTTTTCCCTATAGATGCTCAATTTTCTAATTAGCTTTTAAGAAAAAGACATCAGCTCTCAGTGATTTGTAAAACCCTTTTTTTTTCCAGACTAGTTCTCCACGAACACCTGAGTATGTAGCTGAACTCAGTATTTTCTTTTTTTCTTCTTTGACTATTTCTGCTTTAATATTATGCATTCTGTGAAAACATAGTACTTTAAGTTTTTAGAATGGAGTACTATTTTGCCATAAAGATAAATTTGATTTGTTTGTAAGACAATGGATGTACCTTGAGATACTAATGTTAAGTGAAATAAATCAGGCACACAAGTTTAAATATCATATGATTTCTTATATATGAGTAATTGAAACTATAAATAAAAAGCAAAATAAAAGATAGGTAATAGGAAGTAGGGAAATAGAACTTTCTTAAAGCATAAGGGATTGAGAGATAGAGGAGAGGAAAGGTGGGGAAGGAAGCATGAAAAAGAAATTAAGCCGTGGTATGTACATGCACCAACTCTACACAAGGCATGCAAATCTTATGTAATGCAAATATATAAAAAATGGAAGGGAATCAAGACGTGAGTGGCAGGCAGAAAGGAAAA
Organism: Dolichotis patagonum; assembly: GCA_004027295.1. Taxonomy (NCBI): domain Eukaryota; kingdom Metazoa; phylum Chordata; class Mammalia; order Rodentia; family Caviidae; genus Dolichotis; species Dolichotis patagonum. Next base: position 119,136 of record PVJX010000062.1, read on the forward strand.
AAGGAGATGAAAAAGGAAATAAGATGTGTATGTCCCAACTTCTCACAAGGAGTAGAAGCATGTGCTATACACATATAACAATAAACTAATATAAAATACATTTTAAAAATTAATAACATTTTTGTTTCTAGCTATCTCTCAGAATTTTCTTTCACTATTTTAAGTGGAAGTTTAATTTTATCATATTTTGAGACTAATACTGTTTTTGACGTTAGCTTTTCAAAGAGGATGATGTATATGACCAAAAGCATTGAGGTAGCTGTTAGACTGGCTGATTTTGTACCCCATCATTGCCACCTTAGTGACCTTTAACTCTGCCACTTTTTGCCTTTCTTGGTCTGAAGCTAATAAGAGGAACCATATTTAGGAAAACACCACTAAGTGTCTCTAAAATTCTTTTAGCTCTCTTGTTTACCACTTCTCTGCATGCAGACACGGCAAACATACAACAGCAAGCATTTCAGGCAAATGAAACGAAAACGTTTTGATTAATCTTGATGCTTGAAAAATTTCGCTAAATGATGTAAGGTATTACTGTAGTGTGATCTGTCCAGCAGAAAGACTACAAGAAGTAGCAAATTTAAATTTAAATTTAAATGTATTTGTTCTACTGTAATGCTTCACTTACATTTTACTCCAGTGTCAGCATATGCAGTGTAACATTTTTCTCATTCTATGGGCATCTGCACATATTTTAGCCTGATACTCTTTGCTTCCATAGAAAAAAGTTTCTTCAGTTTCATCATGATTTCTGAGATCCTGATCAGGATTATCTGATAATCATTAATACTGATCACAAAGTATTTCTGGCTGTTTACCTTCAGGGCAAGTGGCAGGACTGAATTTTCAGAAACTTGTATTTTACTGGAGTCTTGTGACTTGTGATGATCTGGAAGCAAAGGTCACCTGTGTGTGTTTGGTCAGAGCATTTAATTGTTGGTCAGAGGCCCTGTGGTGATCTTTTTCTTTTTTTTTTTCCTGGCTAATATTTGAAATAATGAAAAATAAAGAAACAATGTGGCCTCATCTGCCCAAATTCCTGCACTGCTGTGAAATACACAGTCACCTGCCACCTGTGTAAGCAAAATAAGCCACTGAGGCCTGGGGTTATTGATTACCCAACCTGGCTCATCCTGACTCTCATAAATAATGATCTTCAGCTGAAGGGGTCTGCTGCAATGAAAACTAATATGTGTAGCTTTTGTGTAAGAGTTTAATAGATAAACTGGCAGTATACAGGTACTGGAGGCTCTAACAATGGCTCTTCTTCCTACACGGTGATGAAAAGATTTGGAAAACACCAGCTGGAAACAAAAGTGAGAGGCAAAAGAACTGAGTGACTGCATAGGATATGTGGGGTTGGAGGAAGCAAGTGCCTTTTCTCAGTAAGTGTATAAGACAAGCTGCAGAGGCTTTTTGCTCAATAAAGCAGAAATGGAGCTCTCTATGGCAAAGAACTAGTCAAGAGTACGACTCCCTCCATTGGTTCAACTTCTAAACGGGCTAAAAAGGAAACTTGGAGTTTTGAGGCTCAGTGTGTGTGTGTGTGTGTGTGTGTGTGTGTGTGTGTGACAGAGACAGAGAGACAGAGACAGAGACAGACAGAGATGGAGACAGAGACCTGCCAAATACAGTTTTGAGCCAATTCTTTCCATGTGGTCATACTTTTTAGATGAGTCATTGCTTTTAGATCTGGTTTCTTTTAGCTCCAGATGTGCGCATGTCTACAGCACATTGTTTCTCGTAGAAAAACAATTTTTTTATCTCTTTAAATGGAGGCATTTCAAACAATTTTTATACACTTAATCTATTGTATTTTCTTACTCCTGAAAGGCTGTCTTTGCTTATTGTTGTAAATAATTCTGCTTGTTTTTCATCCACACTTGTGTGATTCCTTATGGCAGCAAATTGATTTCTTTAGGTAGTTTCAGAAATGTTCACACAGGAGACACTGATTCCCAGAGACGCTTGCATCATCTTAATAACAAAATCCATATGTAAGCAAATAGTTTGATGCAGGCTGAGCCTGAGGGCTACTCATACTAGATACTGCGATTTCCTATGGAACCTTGGGCAAATGTTTCACCACTTTCCTGTCTAGAAATTCATGGCAAGAAGGACCAAGAAAAGAAAGGATATCTGAAGTAGTACATATCAATTTTTTTGTATTCCCTGGTTGAGCCGGACATTAAAGTGATAGTAACCCCTCTTTCTTAGTGTTCGTCACCTAGATAATTTCTACCTCCCAAGTATGGGAAGGACTTGTGTTTTGATTCTAGCTAACGGACTATGGTGAACATGAGGAGACTTTGCCAATGTAATTCAGGTCCCAAATAAATTGACTCTATTCTTTTTCCATTCCCTCCATAAATAACTTTACTAGTACTCTGACTTCTTGTGCAGATACGAATTACTATCTAGTGTCATTTTCTTTGTCCTTAATGTTTTTAGAGCTGGATATGGGTGGTGTTACACCCTTGTAATTTCAGCACTTGGGAGGATGAGGCAGGAGGATTGCTATAAATTCAAGGCCAGCCTGGGTTACATAAATTACTGCAAGACCAGCCTGTACTACATAGTGAGACTCTGTCTCTCTCTCTCTGTCTCTCCCTGTCTCTATTTCTCTCTCTCTCTCTCTCTCTCTCTCTCGATATATATATATATATATATATATATATATATATATATATATATAAGCATTGAATGATTAAATTAAACCATTTAAAATATCCTTCATCTCATTTAACTATCATTTTTTCTCTTTCCATGGTATGGGTATTAAAAGCAGGGTCTTCACACTGTCACATCCTTATCTCTTATTTATTTTTGATTTTGAGACAAGGTCTTGCTAGTCACTATGCTGTGCTGGACTCCAACTTGTGGACTCCTACCTCAGTCTCCCAGAGTGTTGTGATTTCAGGTCTGTGCCACCAGGGCCAGCTTACTGATCATTTTGTGTGGTGAGACATTTGAAATTTGCTCTAAATTTGAAATGTACTATACATAATTTTATAAGCCAGCTCAAATAACAGAGCCTGTTGGCTTTTGGTTATATGTATGTGTCATAGTATTTTCTTTTTTAAAAAATTATTTAGCTCTACGTAGGATTATTAGATTACAATATCTTGTTTTATTTTATTTTTTGAGACAAGATGTTGCTATGTAGTTTATACTGGCCTTGAACTCACTGTGTAGCTGAGGCTGACCTCAAATTTGTGAAGATCCTCCTGCCTCAGCCTCCCACGTTCTGGGGTTACAGATAATGTGCCATCACACCCGACTAGATTACAGTGTCTTTTTTGAATATATTGTAACACAGCCTAGTAGCCCCCATTCTTTCCAAAGAAATGTTCACTGCCAAGTCAATCTAATCATGGTGCTCTTGGGTGTGATCAGTTGCTTTTCTCTTGCTGCTTTCAAAATTTTGTCTTTATATGAAGCTTTGTACATTCGGACAATGATAAACTTAGGAGTGGGTAACTTTGTTTGTAGTACCTGGAATTCAATGAGCATCTTGGATATGCAAGTTTATGATTTTCCAGACACTTGGAAAGTGTTCGGTTGTAATTTCTCTGGATATTTCTTCCACTGCATTCTCTTCTCTCCCCCTTCTGATAGCATCACAATGTACAGATGAGATGCTTAACGACCTCCCACACACCTCAGAGGCCCTGCTTATTTTCCCTGCTTTTTTTCCCTCTTTGTTTTCAGATTGTGCAGGCTTTACTGCTGCCTCTTTCAGTTAGGCAGTTCTTTCTTCTGCCAGATCAGATGTATCACTGAGTTCTCTTAGAGAGTTTTAAAATTTCAGTGATTATTCTTTTCAACTCTAAAAATTCCATTTTTTTTATAAGTTGTGTCTCTTTTTTATAAGTTGTGCTACTGTTTGATGAGACATTGTCACCATATCTTCCTTTTAATGCTTTAACAGGATTTTCTTCTGTTCTTTTAGCACACTTAGAATAGTGGCTTTAAAGTCTTCTTTGCTGTATAGTACCGTGCCCTCTTGAAAGCAGATTCTCTTGCCTACTTTTTTCCTACTTTGGAGTCACATTCTCCTGTTTTTCCTGCATCACATGATTATTTAAAATATGGACATTTTAAAATACATATTTTAGCAATATAGTTATTTGGCTTCTCCCTCTGGGGTATTTGATATTAATGGTTCTTATGCATAGGTCATTTATGTTTTTGTTGACTGATATATCACAATTAACCCCATGGTGTCTGTTATTTCTGCAGTTCATGGCCTCTGATATCTGCACTCAGATTTTCTTTTTGTCTTTTTAAAAAAGTATCAGTACATATTTACAGTACATAATGTTGGCATTCATCTTAGGGTGTGGGCCATGTTCTTAACATATGTTAATTTTCTGTGTTCCCCTTCAACTTTCCCACCTCTATATCCCCTTTCTATTTGCAAAAGCTCTATTTCCCCATTTCCTATTGTCTATTGTTTTTAAAAATTATTTTTACTTTGAGTTTCTCATATTATAGAGGTCATGTGACATTTAAGCTTGTGTCTGATTTATTTCACCTACTGTTATGATCTCAAGATACAATCGTTTTCCTACAAGTGAGTCAAATGTACCCTTCTTTATGGCAGAGTCATTTTCATGTTTCTCTGCAAGGTATTGGTGTCATCATGGACCTCCTTGCCTTACCCCTGACTCAGCCTAAGTATTCCTTTAGTTAAATTTAGACTCTTTCCCTGCCAGAATCATAACACCTCCCATATCTTCAGAACACTACAAGTCCATAAATCAGCTTAATTGAAAAAAAGGAAGAGTGGCAGCCTGATCTTAAGCTAAAGGAGCAGGTTGAACAAACCCAAGGAATATTCAAATCGACTATTTTTTTCTAAAGTTCATACCTGTAAAGTGGGCTAATACCCTTCCAGGGATTGAGTAGGTCACCTTTTTTACCCCTTCAAAAAGGTGTAAATGTTCCCAGTTCTGAATTGGAGTATGTTTCATTTCTCTGAGCATCCGCTCTCTGCTCCTGAGTGTATCCTGTATCTTTCTCTAAAAAGCCCTTCCTGAGCCTTCTACTTATGAGTCCTGCAAATTCTTTTTCTGAAGCAGAAGTGAGTGAAAACCTACTACAGGACGGTGGGTTAAATTTTTTCTTTCAGTCTCAGGTTCACTTGCACCCAGCCCGATGATAATCTTACTTTATAACTTTCGTGTCCTCAGAGTTGCCTCTGAGTCAGAGATGCTTATTGCCCAGCTGATGGGTCCATCAGACTCAGAACCTAACCCTTTAGTGGCAGTGAGACTGCTGGCCCTGTTGATGTGACATGGATGTTTAAACTCTGTGTCAAACTATCTTCTGACTGGTCCTGGGCAGGTGCTTCTTTGTACGCTGCCCTACTTCCCATGAAATCAGGGTGGCTTGGAGTGGCCATCTCTTTCCTTGTCTGCTCTGTCTGTTACACTTCCATGTGCATTTTTGCCTGTTGCTACAGTTGTTATGGAGTGAGACACTGCACTCTCCCTTATTCTTTCCCCAACAAAATCTCTGCTGCTTTGGCAATCTCTTTAGGCATGGACTCTTCCGCATTGCTTTGTGAAGGAAGTCAGTCCCATTGGGCAGAGCTGCAGTGCTCCCGCTCCATGTGGTGTAAGTAGATGGTGTCATGCTGGCCTCTTCAAAGCAGGTGTTGGTGCTGATACCTCTTCTTCTTGGCTTTCTGCTTTGAGACGGGAACTTCGCCTAAAGAGCAAGCTGGGGCAAGGGCCGCAGGTTCCCAGTTGGCTGTGCTCGGAGGAAAGCCCCAGGCCATGCAGGAGAAGTCTTTTCTCAGCCAAACTTTCCATGGAGCCCACGGAAATGAGATATGACCCGATCTGGGGAAAGATGGTGCCCCGTGCGTTTAGCAGTGCTGAGTAGATTAATGCTTCGGTTACACTGAGCTGCAGGACAGGAGAAGGAGTGGGCTGTGGCTCAAATGTCACTGATGTCTACTGTACTTATCAAAATTGAATAGATTATTTTTTCTTGGATAAATCTTTGTCTATTTGACGTATGCCTTCAGCACGATTTCCAGAAAGCTTAGGGAGTTTTAAATAATTTCCTCCAGTTAAATGATTATTTTGAGTCTCCTGGGCTCTGTAATTCTGGAAGCTGATCCCTCTTATTACATTTTGTGTTCATAATTTCGTGTTCATTCTGAAAACTTCCTGTTATTACTCTATGATCCAGTCCCCAGTATAACATGTGACTAGGTCTTTAAAGAAAGAACTATGTTAAAATGGCAAAATGTGGGTTTGAAATACTGTCATATTGAAGAGGAAATGCATCATGCTCAGAAATTGATCTAAACCTTGTAACAAATTTTAAAGAAGCCATTATTAAATAAAGTGTGTTAGGAAGTGTCCAGCAATTTTTGGAAACTGGTATTTTCTGAAGGTATATTTGGGTAATGAAAACATGAATATGAGTTAGTCAGAAAGCATAAACAAAAATAGAATTTCCAGTGTAATTTTAAGTGGAAAGACTACAGTATTACCTGTCATGATGAATCAAAGTTAAAAAGTTGGTATCCACTTATGATTTTTAATATGTAGATAGTAGACCTACTGTGATTGATACTGACATTTATGTTCAATTTTAAGTTTTTGGAATCTAATGATAGAACTTAGAAGCATTAATGTCCATTGATGAGAATACCTAGCTCCCAACCTCGGTGTCCCGAATCATGGTCCCCTCAAGAAGTCAGAGATTGTTGGGCAAAGGATTGGTATCAATGCTGGGGTAGGGAAAGCCTGGAATGTTTTGTTATTCTCAACAATATCAGTATTTAAAATATCATGATAATGTGGCAGAAGCTAGCTTGCAGAGACACTTTCCTGGCAAAATTTAGAACAGTCTGAGCATCAAAATAATGCTATTAACAAAATATTTGCAGGGTAAATTAGCAAGTCTGAGTCAGTGTTGATATAAATAGGTTAATAGTGTAAAATAGAAAGCTCCTGTGAATAGAAGACCACCTATTTGATTTATTATAAAACTACATTCCTTATAGTAATGATTGACACAGACAAGATTATAAATAGATGCTGAAAATATTGGGCAAAATTTTAAGAAGGAACAGAAATTTTGCATGATTTCAAATATCTCCTTCAAATTACTTACTAATCACAACAGAAAAAAAGTCTAGTAACTTCATAGAGAAGAATCCTGGTCGACAACGTGTGGTGAAGTGATTATTTAAAACATCACTAGTACAGGAACAAACTGATTTCTTGTCTCTTAAATAACACAGTAGGAAAAAGCACAGTTCCCAGTCTGTGGTTTTTCTGTTAAAAATGAATAGCCTGGATCTGGTCATAAGGAAACACCAGAAAAATGTAAGTTGAAGGATATTCTGCAAAATAATTTATTGGCCTTTACTTTTCAGAAAATATTGAAGTTATAAAGAACTACAATCAAAGGACTTGAAATATTTTTTCATACAATGAGAAAAAAATATAAATCACAAGTCAGTGTGATTCTGGATTGGTCTCTGGCCAGAGGAAATTGCTAAAGGGAATTACTAGGACGATTGGTAAAATTTAAATATGAGCTGTCAAATAAATAAAACTACTATATTGATGTAAAGTATCTTTATGTTGATAAAAGAAAGCTGTGATCACAGAAAAAAAACATTTTTTTTTACAAAATAGCCACAGAATTTGTGGAAAATTGATGTGATGTCTACAAATTACACTCAAATCATACAGAAATACACACACACACACCTTTAAAAATTTATAACAAGTTGTAGAAAGTGCACAGTATTTGACCCAGAAATGCCACTGTATTAAATTAATTCTTCAAAATGAATTATGATGGAGAAAATCCATTTGCATGACTGTTGAACTACAGGCTTATTTTAATCATTGGCTTTAAGTAGAAACAGCTTAAATTTCTCCATAATGAAAGAATGGTTAAGGAAATGGGGCTCAATTGATTGGAGTAATATTATATATCCACTAGATACCATCATAAAAATGTAGTAGTGGAAAAATATTTATTTTAAAATAACCATATAAAAGTACTGATGAAGGCTCTCTCAAATTAGTATGTGAGTTTAGATTGGCAAGAAATTTAACAAATAATTTAAATCGTGGTGGAATTCTGAACAACTTTCTTTATTCCTGAGCAATTGTTTTGAATAAAATGTGAATATGAAAATATGGCGAGATCAGGCATACGGTCCAGCAAAATCGCACTGCAAATATTCTGAGGCCGTAGCCATCGGATCCAAGTGAGTTCATTTTTATGGGCATTAAATGACATGGAAACAATGATGGTTGTAGTGTTCAGCCAATTTGGATTGAGGATGGATTACCAGTTTGTTAAGAAAATTTAACTTAAATCTTTTGCTTACCACAGTCTCACACAGCCTATAAAAAGCCAGTGGTGAATCTATGAAAAAGCAACGCCAATTTCCTTTCTTTCTGAGGGCAGGGGGCACCTAGATAGAAAAGCACTTCCTAAGTTCTATGTACTTACTTGGATATAATCCAGCTCAGCTGGATTGATTTGTGTTATGTATTTTATGCAGTGAAAGGTGCAACAAGGGTTTTGTCAAGTAATTTTTAAAAATTCTACCAACAAACAATAATAAACCCTGTCTGCAGACCAGGATTATAGTCCTGAGCACAATCAATCAATCAATAAATGGTAGACAAAAGCAGGGGAAAATTCAGTTTCTAGATTTGCCATGACATAAAAATAGAGATGGGACAATTGTCCTAAGAAAATATGGAAGAAATACAATGAAACAATTGTGTAATTGGAAAAGTTCATATTGGACAAAATATTTGACTAAAAATGACCTCAGCTTCCTTCTCGTAAGTTTATTTACAGATCTAAATGCATCAAGAATGCAATCAACATCCTAAACACAACTCTCCAAATTGCTGCACAAGCAGCTGAAGCCAGTAGAAAAATCAACATTTTTTTCTTAAATCTTAATTTATTTGTCAGTTTTTTGAGCACACCAGTGAAGACTTGCAGAGCATTTAGAGGGCAGAGTTATGGGTTTGAGTGGTAATGGAGAGCATTTCATGGAGGGCATTCTGATTCAGGATGGAAGACTAGCTCTCTGGATAGGGAGCTGTAGATGAAGGTCTGTTTGGGTGTCCTATCCCTAAAGTTGGAGTTGGTGTCAGATCCCACAGGTCAAAGGCTCAGACCCACAAGATTACCACTGCCTTCCAATGCTAATCAAGTCTGGGTCTCTAGAAGTTTGGACTGAGCAGCTGTATATTGGAGTTTCTCAGAGCTTTCTGGGGTTCAGTCATTTGCTAGATTACTTCACAGAGCTCAGGGAAACATTTTACCTACTTTTCCTAATTTATTACAATGACTGTTTTCAATGATGTAGATTCAGATAGATGGATATAGGCTCCTTGGTGTAGTGTTCAGAAGGGTCCTGAGGACAGGAGTGTCTGTCCATGTAGAGCTGGGGTGAATCATGTTCCTGGCACCTGAATATGTTCAGCAACCTTGAGTTCCCTGAACTGTGTCCTTTGGATTTTTATCCAAGCTTCATAATGTAGGCATGGTGACTGATTAAACCATGGGCCATTGGTGATCAACTCAGCCTTTAATCCCTCTTCCTGGAGCCTGAAGGTTACAATCCTCTAGTCACATGGGTGGTTCTCCGGAATCCAGCCCCATCCCAAAACTGTCCAGGGTCTCCGTCTACCAGCTGTCTTGTTTCCATGTCCCTCTTCCCCCAAAACACATGGACTTAGAGATTCCAAGGGGACTCTGTGAGGAAATGAGGGCAGAGACCAAGTATCTCTTATTATTTTACAGGAAGTCACTCAAAGGTTAAGATTCTTTAACAATGCTAGCTGATTAGAATAATTTTAATAAAAGAGTTTTTTAAATCTAATATCTCTCGGGAAAGGGCCATGGCTAAGGAAAATTATTCCTTTTATAATTATGATTTAAAGAAATATTTGCAGTTGATTTATCTTGAATATCATGATATTGTCAAAAGTGTTTATTTCCAACAAAATTAAGTGGGAAGAAGTCTGTCTCAAAAGCATGTCAATACACAAGTTTATGTAAACAAGGACTAAAGAAAGCATTCCCAGCTGGGCATGGTGACACATGTTTATAATCCCAGTACTCAGGAGGCCGAGGCAGGAGAATCACTGTGTCTTATGTCAACCTGGGCTATATAACGTGTTCAAATTCAGCCTTCATTTCATAGTGAGATCCTATTCAAAACAGAAAAAAGAAAGAATGCATTCCCAAGGAGGAATAATAACCTTCTTTAAATCAGGCATCAAAAATTGATCTTTTCACAAATTGCATGCATATATGTACATACATGTAATATATGTTTAAATGTATAAAACAATATATATCTAAATAGTGTACTTGTAAAATATAAAAACAATAATACAAAACCCTCAGTACTCCCTTACCCAGATCAAGGAATCTGATAATACTAATGTCTTTGAAATCTGTGTGTCTCACCGATCCCTTCCATGACTGTTACCTTGCTTAGGTTCATCCCTTTATCACATATGCATAGAAAAACAAACTGTTTCTTGATCCATTTTCTATTGTTTTACCAGATCTGGTATAATGCTACTCCTGGCTGTTCCCCAAAGTCCCAATGACTACAAAAAGTACAATTCAGGACACTGAGGCAGCCACCACAGCATAACTAAAGATGCTCACGGAAAAGGATTTTTAGCACTGCCTTGGATGCGGCAAGGACAGTGGGGCAAGTGCCTCCGACCAAAATACCCTTGATTAACTTACAAAGAACTGAGGTTTACTTTGGCTCATGGCTCCGGAGACTTCCAAGGCCAAGAGCATGGGGCTGGCTTCTGCTTGGCTTCCAGCAATGGCTTCACGATGCTTCAGTTCAGGGCAGGAGGTGGGAAGGCGAGTGGGCACAGGAGAAGAGGGAAATACAACCGGGGCACTAGGGACTATGCCAATCCCACAGGCAGGAACTCATCATTGTGAGAAAAGCACCGATCCATTCCCAAGGGCTCTGCCTTGGTGATCCTAACACCTGCCAACAGGGCCAGATTGAGGTCCAATCTCAACCTGAGTTCTGACGGAGACAAGCCATATTCAAACCTTAATAATTATATTACTTCAAGTTATGTGTTTTTGAAATTCATAGAAGTAAATTGCAATATGTGATGTGACTAAATAGCGTAGTGAATGTTTACATTCTTTAAAAAATGTAATACAGTAAAAGTTGCAGTATCATTAATCCCCTAATGATACTTCCTCTCCATTCAAATACACTTATTCCACTGTTTTTGCTACTTCCCGAAGCAGTGCTGGAGGTTCTCTTTCATGAGTGTCTTTGGTTGTGCTGTGGTTGGTGCCTCAGTGTGCCGAATTGATTCAGATGTTTACCTTTCCTGGTCATAGAAGAGCCAGGAGGAGCATGGCGCCAGATATGAAGAAGGTGGCTGAGGCCGCACTGTAATGTTTTTGTGAGCCTGCCTTCCCACTGGGTGGCACTTGGCACCAGCGTTCTCCACATTTTCATCACACCTTGTAAAGACAGGGAGCAAAGAGGACTTCAGAGTCGGTTGAGTTGCTTGCTCAAGGGCAAACAGTGAACAAACTACAGAAATGGATTTGGACCCAGGAGGCTGTCTCACTCTGGAGTCTGGCTGTATAACTGAGATATGGAGTTAGCAGGAATGAAAAGTCACCACCTGATAGAACAACAAACGCACAGGTAAGTAACTATATTTTGAGGCAGTAAGATGAAAGAAAGAGAAAGAAAATGGCCAATCAAAAGACAAAATACTGCATTCCCTAAGATAAGGAAGCAGGCTACATGGGGTAAAGTGAGCAGGCTACATGGGGTAAAGTGAGCAGACTGGAAAAGGCCAGTGCAAGTCCCTACTCTATTCTTCCTTTAGGAAATTGTAGACCATAAGGTTCCTTTGAGCTGGTATAAAAATCAAGATGCCTCCTCTGTGGGGAACTACTCAAGGGTGTAGCCATCTTTTCTGTTCCTAGCTAGGCTCTCTTTGCTCTCCTTTCTAGTAATAACATTTATTTAACTCTAGCCTTGGAATTGGCCCATTTATGATTTCTGTCTTATATGTGGTTAAAAAAATGCATGCTAGTCAGTGACAGGAGGATGAGAAAGGTCATTTCAAAATTACACAAGATGTTTTTGGTTGTGAGTATCTGAAAAGTCACTTTAATGGAGAACTCTGGTTTTTCTAACCTGGGCTTCCACATTTAACTCTACCAAGCTAGGCAGGTCACATGTACAGAGTGCTTGCCCTTCAGCGGAAGTCACAGCTGGGTTCCCGGAAGAGAAAGGCCAGGAAGTGAAGCCCATCTTTCAGTTCAACATGTTCAGATCTTCTGATTACTCAGGCAAGCTAGAGATCTGGATTATGTACAATTTCTTGATTTCCTGTGTAAGCCAAACCAATCAAGCCTTTTAAAACTTTAAAATCTACCTACAATCCATTTTCATCCGAAAGTTTAATTTTTTTCTGAAATGTCATTTGATCTGTGAAATGATATACTATCGATGAGATCTTAGGATCTAGGAAATCTGACAAACACAGCATTTTCATAAACTTGAGGAAATACATATTTAGTGTTCTGAGTGAGTAGAGACAAAGGAAAGTAGTATTTAAGAAAGTGAGCTTTAGTAGTAAATAGGAATAAAAATATAGGTGGTGGGTTAAGAAACCATAGAGTAGAAAATGACCTCTGGAACTAAAACTATTATTCAGGGTTATTATGGGGGTTGTTGATTTTTGAAAAATGACTAAATAGCTAGATTTTAAAAATAAGATTTCATTTCTTCAGGGCTAAAAGTTACCATTCATTAGCAGACTCTTTAGAGCTGAACTGTATAAGAAAGGTTCAGGAAAAGAAATTATAGGAACAGATGAAAATAACTTTAGCTATCCGGGAATTTGAAAGTTGAACATCAGAGTCCTGGGTATCTTCAGTGCCACAAATAGAGACCAAATAATGCCAATATCTAGAAAGGAGCAGGTTGCATTTAAGGTCTCTCCAATGATCCGAGAGATGGCAGCACATCAGGTGAATAACAACTTCGTCTGCTGCAAGCTTTCTTAACGCATCTATTTAGTGCTTGAGTGCACCTTTCCATTTTATTCTCCTTGCTGTCTTCCACTCTCCCAAAATACTGCATACTACACAGTATCTAAAGTTATTATTTCTAAAGCTAACGACATCTAATTCTTACTGGGGGCCGTAGCTTTTTTCCTGTGTAGACAAAATCAGAGAAAAACTATATTTCCACATCTCACTTTTGGCCATATCACAGTGCAAATATAAACTGCAAATCTCTTTACCTCTTTGATTGTGTGCTAGATCCCCTGCAGTTAGAGAAATAATGCCCACTTATCATCAGAAGGTCAGAACCTCCTTACCTACAGTTTCTTGTTTGCCGAATTGGATCTTTTTCTTTCAAAACAGGGTCTTCGTTGCCTCCGGGTGCTTGTCTGGTGTTCAGATAGTTCAAAGCAGGCTTCATTATCCAGAAAAGAAAAATGATGATTGATTCTGCTTTTGTGAACCTGTATGAATTTATAAAAACTTTTTTCTATGAGGCATTCTCCAAATTTTCCCCCAGTAGGTAAAAGATTTATTCAATGAGAGTAGTATAGAAGTGTTTCTCAGCGATGATGTCTTTCCAGAAAGATGTTATCAGGATTCCAGAATGCCTCTCAGAAGATCCTTCTATCTCCTGGAATGTCCCCCAGGATTAATTTTATGCCAGCCAAGCTGGGCCATGGTATCTGAATATTTGACCAAATACCAATCTAGGTGTTATAAAGTTATTTTTGAACTCATTTCAGTAACCTTAACTAAAACAATTTACCTTTTATAATTGAGTGGGCCTTATCTAATCAGATGAAGTCCTTAAGGCTGAAGTCTTGAGAAAAGACTTCCTTCAGAAATCAACTGTAACCTTAATCCTTTCCTGGTGCCAGCCTGCTAGCCTGACCTGAAAATTTCAGACTTGTTACCTTGTGTAATTGTGTGGCTCAGTTCCACTAAATAAATCTTTCTCTGTTTTTATTTCCTACCTATCGAGCTATATCTCTATCTATATATCTTTAGCTCTAGATAGATCAGCACACATAGAGATACAGATGCAGACATACCATTGTATGGATGATATTTTTCTGCAGAACTCTATTAAATTGCCCTCAGTGCAAGACTGACTCACTGTGTTTTAATAGAATTAAATATGTTGACCAAGATAGCCTTAACATTACCCTCAGCCTGACTGAACTTTACACAGGTTTATTTCTGACCCTAGGGTACTCACCTCTATTTTCTGGTTGTATTGACTTTAGAAAACTTGCAAATATAATTTTTTCTTTGCCCCTTTAAGATGGCTTCTTGCCAGTTTTATACCCCATCTTCTTGAATGCAAACATCAAAAGAGGCAGCACCCCTCTCTCCCTGGTTCCATGGAGGGTAAGAGGCTAACTTTTGTGGGTATCTTCCTCCTGCCTGTATAATTACCTCCACGATGGAGATAGGAGAAAGGTTACTTTGCCTTTGGGTCAAGCCAATTAGCAAACACAGATAACCTAGGTTTGCTCTCTCACTAAAGTACTTGAAGGTCTTCCTACTCTTGTATGAATGGTATTAAGCTAAGACTGAGTTATGACCTTCTTCTCTTTTGCAGCTGCCTTAAAAAAGTCCTTTCTTGTGTTTGTTTCACTTTTTGGAAAAAATCCCTCCATGTTTTTTTGCCCTTTGCCTGGGTGAATTTTGACTTTGTCACTATGAAGAAGCTCTTATTTCCTGAGTTTCATATTGAAGTTGTTAATAGTTGGCCAGAATCCTCAAACAAAAAGGTTTCTATGATATATTTAGATGTCTTTAATTATTCAGAAATTATGTACCTGCCTGAAAATGAAGGTGAACTTTCTTATTAAGAAGAAAATATAAAAACACACTGTACATGGAAGAAATAAATACCATAATTCCAGGAGTTAAAGTTTACAGTAAAACAATGGACCTAGAGATAGTCCAGTAACCATACACATTAGACACTAATTGTCTGTTTTTTTCTGCAAATCTGGCAGTTAACCCTGATTAGTGTAAAATCGCTTTCCCCATAGCACCATTTTCTTCATGTCAAAACTTTGTAACTCCCTTGGTTAAAAAAAGGATTAAAACCGTTGTTAAATTGGATATTCAAAGCCCAAGAAGGTTATATTTTTAAATTCTATTTTTCCAAAATAAATACAGGAAATGAAAACTAAAATGTGTGATGGTGGAACTTACTTGTCACCTTGAGTCTTCTTGGCGTTCATTTCAAGGGGTGCTATAGTGATCAGTAAATTAATTCACTGAAGTTCATAGCTTAAAGATGCAATTAGAAAGTGTTACCCCGTTGGAGATGGGCCAGAGAGAGCGTGCTTTTGGAAGATGTATCTCTCCTTTCTCTCTTCCACTGCTGTTTCTTAGCTTCCACAAACCAAACAACTTTACTCTGTTGTACCCTTCTGCCGTGATATTCCTGCCTTGCAGACTGCCAAATATGAACTAAAACCTCTGAAAATATGAGTCAAATAAACCTTTCCTTCTTTAAATTGTAAGTATCAGGCAATTTTGCCCAGCAACAGGAAAGCTGACAAGTACACATAATTGGTATCAGAAGTGGGACTGTTTTGTGTGACGATATCTGACTGTATGGTTAAAAAAACAGAGGATTTTGGTGTAGGTTTGTGGGAGGCTTTGAGAAAGGTTTGGAAATGTTGTCTAACAAAGCCCAGAATGCTATAAGCAGAGACATATGACAGATTTTGGGCTAGAACTCAGAAGCCCAGAATTCTGGTAGGAATGTTGAGAGGGATGGTGAAGGATGGGCTCATGAGGTCTCAGGAATGAGAGCTCTATTGGGAAATGGATTAGAGGCTATTCATTTTATACTCTGGAAAAAAATTTGTCTGCAATTTTCCCAAGTCCTGAAACTTTGCAGGAGCCTGATTTTAAGGGTACTAAACTAGTAGATTGGGTGAAAAAATGTGAAGGCAACCCAGTGTTCAAGCTGTGGTGTGGATATTACTGGCCAGGTGTAATCAGATGTCCAGCAAAAATTGGGAGCAAAAAGAAAAGCAGAAGTATTTGAAAACTTTAAATCTGGTCCAACCAGAAATATATATACAGTTGTGTGAAAAGGATGCAGGATGGCTGAAGAGATTAGGACAATTACAGTGAAATCATGTACTTTGAACCAGGACAAAAAGAGGATAACTGGAGGGTATGTCAAGCATCTTTAAGATCCCACCCAGGTCTTATAAACTTAAGGGTGTGAAAGTTTCATTTGAACAAAGACCTCTCAAATCCTTTGCTCAAGATGGGCCGCCTAAGGAAATGATTCCAAGGTTTTATTTCATGGTGTGCAGCCATTCAAGCACTAAGCACTGGCTGCATCAATAGTCCGAGGAACCTGGCTACTACTGCATGAGCTGGCAGCAGACTGCGGTGTTGTCCACATCATGCTGGTTTTTCAGGCGTGCAGAACACAGAAGGTTTGGAGTTATGAAGGCTTCTACCCATATGACAGGAGAAGTCCTGTGAGGCCAGGTGATGTACCTCTGAGAGGAAGGTACATAGACCTGTAGGAAGGACACTGAAGATGCAGAAAGTCAGCGATGCCAAAACATGGAAGATCTACTAATGAAAACTGCAGGGGAAGAGTGCAGCTCTCCCAAAGGAGAGAGGATATGTAAGCTGCAACTAGCAAGGCCATAGGGGCTGGGGCCCGCCCAGATTCTTTAGAAATCACATCTCACCCAGATACTTGCCATGGAGCTACAAGGATTAATGCTTGCCCTTTTGAGTTTTGGTCTCGCTTCAGTTTGATTCTGTTCTATCCCCCTGTTCCTCTCTTTGGGAATAGGGTTGTTTACTGTGTGGCTGTCTATCTTGGGATCGTGTAACTCACTTTTTAATTTTACAGAGGTTTAAAACTAAGTCTTGAGTGTCCAGAAACTTTGACTTGAGCTTTTGCACAATGGTGGGACTGCTGAGATTAGGGGAGGGAATTAGTATGTTTTTAACTGTACACAGGAGAGTTACATTAAATTGGACAGAATTATGGCCTTGTTATTGCCTGTATTTAGAAACTATGGTTTAAGTAGATATGCTAACATGTCATGCTGACAAGAGGTTAAATTAAGGTTAGGGTTAATTGTCAATTTGAATAGATTTAGAGATTCCTAGCAAGGTAATTAGATCATGGGAGTGCTATGTCATCCATGAATTAATCTACTCAAGATCATTGCTAAATGTGCTTGCGCTGTTAGGAGGTTCTGTACAACACCCAAAATTAAGCAAGGAAAGGTTTATTCCACTCACAGTTTGTGGAGGTTTAGGCTGTAATCAGCTGGCTCCAAGGCAAGGTGGCATGGCACAGGGGTAACACTTCAAGGTGGCAGAAGACAGAAAAAGCAACCAGAGCAAAAAGGAGGGAGCCTCTTTTCCTGCTTTATGTTGTGAACAAGCTATCACCCCCTAAGACGAGTGTAACACTCACACCATATCGAGCCTTCCTCTTGCACAGGATAAGGAGATTTACAAAGTGAGGAAGGACTCTGGCCCCCTGATGAGTTCCTTAGACTTAACTTTTCAAGTTGACACAATGTGTCAATCATTACAGAGTTGAAGCCAGATTGGAGAACATTCTGTGGAAGGCGTGTCTCTCACTGTGCTCTTCCCCAGGGCTCTACTTTCCAGTTGCCATGAACTAAACACTTTTCTCCACCCCATTCTTCTACCAGGATGTTCCTACCTTGAAGATAGCGCACTGAAACCTCTGAAACTGTGAACCAAATAAATCTCTTCTCCTTTAATTTGTGGATGTCAGATATTTTTATCCTAGAAACAGGAAAACTGATTAATACAAAGTATCATAACATTGGAATCTACTGTTTTGATTTTGAATGCTTATTGGTGAATGCCTAATATCAGGTTTCTTTATAGTTTTTCCCCTGTTGGGCATATTTAATTCTCCAGTGATGAATATTTAAATCTTTTCTCTGTTGAGTTTAAGTGTTACGAGTTAAATATTTATGAATTACCAACTAGAACTCTCATCATAGAGCCAGACGATGAAATAAAAATCATAGTTCAAATTGCCATCCCACGTGCTCCTCTATTCATAGGATCAGAGGTCATTTCCCAGGGTCTGGACCACAAGCTGAGTGGCCAGTTTGTTCTGCCTTTCATTGAATCTGAAAATTATTATGCTAGAAGATGCCAGCGTCTATGGTACTGTATAGCCCGCCTATACACCGTGAGATTCTAATTGTTTAGTCAGGACTTTCTTGATAGTCCACATGATCAAAAGCAGCAGGAAAAATAACTCTTCTGTGAGTGGCCCATACTTAATGAATTAATACCTCCAGTATGAGGCTGGATATAAGATCAGTTGAGAATCAGTAAATAAACATCCATTTATTTAACAAACAATTTCTACATGCCAGAGATTCAGAGACAGTGTGACACTTTTCCATGTCTCATGAAACAAGTTAAAGAATGTGAGAAAAAAATACTAGATGTTATGGTGGGCATTTTTTTTTGAAAGGCTGTATATTTGAGAGCAAAGTTTTTACTAAATATTTGTTTAGTTTCAGGCATTTTAAGATAATTTGAAAATGGGAGACATTTTATTTGATAACACAGTTTCCCACTGGATTAAAAAAATGTAGAAATTACAATGTAACTGGTATGACACTGGCTTACATGTACCAGAAAATGTGGGTCATATTTGATGAAGGCGGAAGAGATTATCAAGGAGCAGGAAGTATTCTTTTGATTCTGATTTCTAAAAACTAAATCAAGACACAGTACCTATATCATATGTCTAGGAAGCTATTTTGTGTAATTGAAACTTTGCTTGTAACTTTTCAGCTAGTTTTTGCCCCCTTGTCCCTGCTTATTTGTTTCCACCTTTGAAGATCTTAGCTTTAAAATTCTTAAGATAGCTCACCTCTGTTCTGAGCTTTCCCTATTTTTTCATTGTTCATTTACATCTCCCTCATCCAGAGAGGTTCCACGAGGCTTTTTAATCAGAACCATGCATATCATTATGCTATGAAAACTAGGATTGAAAAATAAGAGAAAGATAAAAATCGTATAAAATTTTTAGATTGAATTAAAAACTAAATTTACCTCAGAGATTTCTTCCAGTGACTTGCAGGAACATGCATAAATGAGATATATTCTCTTTCTCTAATTCCTAAGAATAAAAACTTAACACCAATTTTTTACAAAGCTGTAGGGACGAGTGAATAATTTTATATTCTACAGTTGCCCCGTTTCGTGTGTGTGTGTGTGTGTGTGTGTGTGTGTGTATTTGCTCTTTATATTATTCTTT
This sequence comes from Dolichotis patagonum, assembly GCA_004027295.1. NCBI lineage: Eukaryota > Metazoa > Chordata > Mammalia > Rodentia > Caviidae > Dolichotis > Dolichotis patagonum. The sequence goes on from PVJX010000062.1 coordinate 138,526, forward strand.
GGTAGTTATAGTTCTCATTTATTGTCTATAGATTAATTTTACTGAATAATATTTTTATGATGTAAAGGAATAAAAGATGACTACATCCATGATAAACAATAAATAGAATTTAATGCTAAAATTAATTTAGTAATTTCTCCATTGTATTATAGGTTGTTACCTATAATAACAGTTTTTTTGCTTAATTTGGTAGTGTTTTTAATAATTCATCACTCTTTTGGCACATCAGGTTAAAGACATTTTTATATAATTACTATTTTTTGAATGACAGTTAAACTTATTTAAAAGTCTCCCACATATTCTCAAAGGAAAAATCTACAAAGCTTTTTCTCTTTTGCTCTCTGATGTTCCTTCCTGGCTTTGATCTTGCCAATGTGTGGAGCATGATTCTTTTCATTTCTTTACAAGGAAACCCATATGAAAATGCATACATCTCTTTCTTATCCCTACCTTCATATCTACATATGAAATTCCAGGTTAATAGTGGAACAGTGGAATACAGCACTCCTTAGCTGTATTAAGGTAGTCTTCTGTTTCAACCTCAACTGGTGTAAACCACCTGGCTGTAGTGGCTTTCAGTGCTGTGCTAACTACTGAGAATCTTGTCTCTCTAGGTTTAAGGGCCCCATGTTTCTTTCTAAGACTGGTCTTACATCAATTCCTGCCACAGATGATCCCTACAGATCATTCAACCTTATAACCAACCGGCTAGCAAGTTAGACGCTCCCGTGACACCCTCAGTTTAAGTAACTTCCCAGAACAACTTTTAGACTCACTGAAAAACATTATAGTTATGACTACAGTTTTATTGTGAAGAATACACAGGAAATTGGCCTGGGAGGCAGCACAGAGGTCCATGGCCTCTGCTGAGCAGGACCTACCGCCTTCCTGTTACAACAATGTGTCCTCTGACCAAAAGGCTCCACTAAACTTTGAGTCTAAAGATTTTATTGAGGTTTTATAATTGTGTTATTATGACAAATACCTGAGATGATTAACTTCCAGAGAGAAAATGTTGGTTTTGGGTTAATGGTCTTGTAGCATGAATTGGCTACCAATGTGCTTTTCCAGTTCATGAGTAGTTGGAGCCATTGGTTTGCATCTGGTGGTGAATTAGTCCAACAGAGTGGCAGAGCACGGCACAGCAAAACTGCTTATCTCCTAGCCAAGAAACATAAGCAAGCGAGGAAGGTGTTGAGTCCACAATCCCCTTTGAGGCAAAACCTCAGATGACTTGAACACCTCTCACTTGACTCCATCTCTTAAGCATTCCACTGTCTCCCAGGAGGATGACCCTGGGAACCAAAGGTTTAATGCATGAGTATCTGGAGGACATTAAAGAGTCTCACTCTAGCAATTACAAAGGCATGATCTATTACACAGTGAGCCACACTATCAAACTCAAATTCTCCTCCTTTCATTGGGGTCAGGCTGGCCAAAGTTCCAACTCTTTAATAATGTGATGGGCCTTTCCATTGACTGGCCCTCATCGTGCAGCCATCTAGGGGTCTGCCATAAGTTTCTCAGGAAAACTTACCACTCAGGAAATTACAAGGCTTTTTGCAGCTCTGTGCCTAGAACATGGATATAGACTAGGTATAGTATTTGCTGGGTGATAGCCCTAAAATTTAGAATTTATAGAATTATGAAGGAGATTGTTTGAAGTGAAAGTTCATTCTGGAATGAATTTGTTCATTGGAACTAGTGTCCAGACTTTCTAAGTTTCAAATATATAACAAGATTCCTATATGAGTGTTAAGTGTATAGATTGGTACAATCACTTGGTGAGAAAATATTTGACAATATCCATTAAACCAGAAGATATGAGTATCCCAAATCCAGCAAATCTATTTCTAGGTAAACTCCTGACAAAATTTCTACAGTCAGAAAAAACTGAAACATTTTGAAACACACACACTTCTACACAAAAGATTGCTGGGTTTTCTGTATATCCTATCCTTCCGGGTTTTTTAGTTCATTGTTTTTAAGCTATAATTCTGTAGGCTGTAGGAGATGTACCATGCTGTAATTTATTATTTTGCCTAGAAATGCTAATGAATTTAATCTTGTGGAAAGCAACTTATTACTGTCCAGTTAATGCTGACCAGCTTAGCGTTTAATTATAAATGCATTTCAGCATTCCTGGTTGCTTATAGATGGATGTATGTTTTGAATTCTCCTTTGAACCAGTTAAACATTTTGCTGATTTGCCTATTATGAGTTATATAAATCTTTAGCATGTTTTTTTTTATATTTCCTTGGAAATCATGATTTTGCCTTTAAAAAAACGTTCCACCTGCCATTACCAAAACAAATGCTATGATATCCATGGAAACACTGTTTGTTGTACACTAGGGGAAGATAGGTTTGTGTTGGGTCCGCAACTCTGTTTTATCCTCCTTGGGGACACCTCAGGCAGTTTTGACCTCCTTTAAACATACTGATAGAATTTACTAGCTGGAAGATAAATGAGGGTCTTCTGGGGCTGCTATGCACTGATTTTTTTCTCTAAGAAATTCTTTTAGTATGCTACACCTGGTGTGTCTGGATTATACATTGTAAATAAACCTCCAGCAAAGATGTGCAGAGGATGAGAGCTTTTGCTTTATTCCTCTGCACCCCAAAACGCCCTGGTGTAGAAAACAAGGTAAGAATGAAGCTATATCTGCAAAGAGACAAAGTAATGATTGCTTTTGATATGGTATCAGAGTATTTTATAAAATTTCTACTTCATGCTCATTTTATAATCTTCAAGGTGTAACCCTGTGGCTACAGTATATGCGACTAACAACCCACAACTGATATATGTTCGTGTAGTTTACAGCTCTTTGAAGTTAGAGGTTAACCAGCAATTATTGATAATATAATTTATTATGCTTTAGACAGCCAGTCTTATACATAATTTAGTAATCTTATTTAGACATATTTAGATATTTCTTTCTTGACTAACAGAACAAATCTTGTTTCTAAATCATGGTTTCAATGGCTTGATTTTACTCTTGCTATTCCCTTCTTGACAGGGTTAGGGAAAAATTCTAATATACTCTTTTTGTTTTTAGTTTATTTAAATGTATTGGTACAATTTAGGCATACATATAGATCACATTAATTATAGGGAATTTTAGGGATGGGAATGGGAAAAAGCAATGTACTCTGATGAAGATGGATATTCTATTTTTCTTTTCATTCTTTTGCACAGTTTAAAATTTGACTTTAAATATTTGATGGAATTTTTTAAATTAAAAGTTGTAACAAATTTAATAATATTTTTGTAAGAAGACAAGTTCATTATATATCCTAACAAAACTCATCTGGTGATTAGATTTTTATCATGATGATGGTTAGGACTGGTGTGGATTATTTGTCATTTATTTCTTATGGTCATAGTGGGAAGGAGAATGTGCTTTTTGAATGGTTTCCTGTACCCATCCCTTTATATGGACAGCAATATTCACCTGAGTAGAACTCAAAGCAGTTGTGGAGAATCAACACTTCAGTGTTCCTTATTTTAAATCAAAGAAAATATTTGGATGAGAAAAATGAAGAAAATGTAGGATTGTTTTCAATTTTTATATAACATGGAATTTGGGGAAGATTTTGTTTTTATTTTTGGTCTTTTCAACCTTCTGGATTTTAGAGAACATATACCTGTTAGTTAATACTGCATTTTAAAAAGGTACATGAGCTCTGCATTTCTTGTAAATATTTGTTAATTTTAAAAGAAGTAGCAATTGGAGGACTAGTTTTCAGTTTGGCAGAATAGTCGAGAACAATGGAACAACTACAAAGTAGTGTTACATATACATAATAGAAGTACAAGAAAGACAAGAACAAAAGGAATAGAATAAATCTATGAAGCAATAATAACTGATATTTTTCCAAGCTGCACTACTGCAGGAGGCTTAGAGGACACCAAACAGGATTAACTCAGAAGGAACCACACCATGGCACATAAAGTTCAAAACTCACAAAAATCAAAGATAAAGAAAAAAGTCTGGAAAGAAACCAGAGGATGGAAAAAACACCTTGTCTATAGTGGAGCAAAGGTAAGAATTATGTCTGACTTTTCCTCAGAAGCCATGCAAGCAAGAAGAGAGTAGAGGAAAATATTTATAGCGTTGAGAGGAAAAGCCAACACAGAAACCTGTACCCTGTGAAATTATCTTTCAAAAGTGAAGGAGAAATACTTCCTCAGAAGAGCAAAAGTTGAAAGGACTTGTTTCCAGTAAACCTGCTTTGTAAGAAATATTAGAAGTTTTTCAGAAAAAGAAATATGGTGTAGCTCAGAAACCCAGGCCTACTTAAAGAGAGGGAAAATCATAGAAGGGATAAGTGAAGATAAAACTTTTGTTGTTCTTATTCTTAATTCATGTAACAGACAAAAATTTGTTCAGATAATATTAACAATGTATATGCACACTTATGTATGAATGAAGTAAGTGACAGAAATTGTACAAAGGATTAAAGGGAAGATCAAAGAAACCTCTAAGAATAAAATAAAGAGGCATACCTGCTATGTTAGGAAAGAACAGAAAGTGCGTCCTACAAAGTGCTCAGTTAAAACCACAAAGGACTGTAAGAGAGTGAGAAACAGAAAGGAGAAAAAAAAGAGCAAGGACAATGGGTAGGAAATACAAGCAAATGTGGTAGATAGCGATCTGACGTATCAATAGTTACTCTGAATGTCGCTGGTCTAACTGCACCAATTTAAGAAGAGGGATTGTCAGGATCGATTGAAAAGCAAGATCTAACTCGATGTTTTCTGCAAGAAACCACCATAAACAAAAAGACATATGCAGACTAACGGTGGTGAATGGGAAAAGATACACTATGTGGGAGCAAAAATAGTGGCTGTAATAGTTTCAGACAAAATAGGCTTCAAAGAAAGAAAAATGATCATGGATAAAGAAAGGATATTACGTGATAATGAGGCCAATTATCCAAAGAGACATAATCCTTAGTGTTTCTACTCCTAACCAAAAAGCATTGAAATGTGTAATATAAAACTTGTAAAACTAGAAGCAAGAAAAAATGAATTCGATGTTATAATTGGAAATTTCAATACTCCTCTATCAGACATAGACAGATCCAGCAGGCAGAAAATCACTGCTGACAACTGAACTCACAAACACCATCAATAAACTGGACATAATTTATACCTATCAACAATTTCATCAAAATACAACAGAATATAAATTATTCCCAAATTCTCAGAGAACCGTCTCCAAGATTGACGACATTCTGTGCTATGAAGCAAGCACATCTTAACAAACTTCAAAATATAGAAATCTGTTCTCAAAACAAGGGAAATTAAACTAGAAATCAATAACAGAAAGGTAGTTGGAGGATCGAGAAATATGTGGAGATAAATTCTAAATAATACACCCATGAATGAAGAATTTTCAAGGGAAATGTAAAAATATTTTGAAATAAATAAAAGTAAAATATGACTTTTCAGAACACATGCAATGTGGGAGAAACTGCTTAGGGTGAAATTTATAGCAATGAATATATATTATAAGGTATTCACGGCTTTTTGGGAAGTGTTGCAGTTTTATTTGAAAGTGGACATGGATTCACTGTAAATTGCTCTTGCTAACTGTAGGACAAGAGAAATGTTTGTTAACTACTAGTGAAAATTAAAAATGGCACAAGCACTTTGGAGCATAATTTGGTTGCTTCTGATATAATGAAACATTTTTATTGTATGAGCCCCAATCATGCCCTGAGTTTTCCCCAAATGAGTTGACAACTTATGTTGGCACAAAAACATGCACATAAATTTACAGTAAATTTGTAATTACCGAAGTTTGGAAGCCAATAGGATCTCCTTCACTAAATGAGAAAATAAATAAACTTTGGTGCATCCACACTATGGAATATTATTTAGTATTAAAAACAAATGAGCTATCAAGCTATGAAAAGATGGGGAGGAAGCTAAATACATTGTACAGTATGGAATGAAAGAAGCCATTTTGAAAAGGCTGTATACTTTAATATTCTAATATGCAACATTCAGGTAAAGGCAAAAGTCTAAAGGCGGTAAAATTACAGTGGTTGCCAGGAAATGGGGACGGAAGGAGTAAGTAGGTGGAGAACAGGTGACTTTCAGGGGACTCCAACTACTCTGATATTCTAATGGCAGACACATGCCATTATACACTTGCCAATATTCATAGAATGCACTTAGTTATCTAGAGTTAACCCCATGCAGACCATGGACTTTACCTGATAATTTGTCAGTGTCAGTTTTTTGTAACAAATGTATCACTCTGATACTGTGTCTCATGGGAAGGCTGTGTGCCTAGGTAGGGAACAGAAAATATGTGGAAAATCTCTGCGTAATCCTCTTTATTTTTGTGAACCTAAAACTATTCTTGAAAAAAATAGATGATGCGATTTAAAAATGTTTCTTAATACAACTTTAAGATTATTATTTCCATTGCATTCTCTGAATTCCCTCCATTATTTGAAACATTTTAATATAGTTAGAAAACTCTTGTATTCTTTTCTTGGGAAGTAAAACAGAGGATCTCTGTCTATGCTTGCTGGGAGGCGATGATGGAAAATGGTTTGAGGAATTTGGGAAAAGGTAATCAAAGATAAATCTGTACTATAATTTGATAAAAGGCAAAATAGACCACAACTCAGAAGACCGTAGTTTCACCAGCTTTCACTTAGATGCATAAAAATGTCTTGCAGATAATTAAAGTTAAATCCTAAACTATTACAGCGTTAAAGATGACATACCTTCATATTACACTGAGCATATCACCTATAGCTAAAAACACCACAATGAAATGAGACAAAAATACCAAAACAGCTCAAATTTTTATATTTTGAAAACATTTTCATTTTTCCTTTAATCATTAATAAATGTCAAAAATATGGTATAAAATATTAAGTTGCCTTTAAAATATTTTATTGGAGTACCGCATGCACCAAAAATTACACACTTCATAATTGTGCAGATTGATGTACAATTACAAACCGAACCCATTCGTATAATCATCACCCATATCAAGAAACAAAACATTACCAACATTCTGGAAGGTTCGATGTGATCATTATAGAGATGGTCTATCCCCCAAGTAACTACTTACTACTCTAACTTCCAAGAGCAGATACTCATTTTGCCTGTACTTTTCTTCTTATAAGTGGAAATACAAATTTTTTTGTTTCTGTGTTCTTTTGCTTACAATATTTGGTATATTCATCTACGTTTTACCTATCATGTTTTTAAAACCATTGTACAGTTTGATATTTAGAAGTCTTTGGGTTTGGGGTATTATGAAAAATGATACTATGAATATTCTAATGCATGCACTATAGTAAGTAAATGTATAAGTGTGTGACATTATACACAGGAGTGGCACTGAGAGTTGATTCAGGTAAGCATGTGTTACCATTAATCCATTTTGCTAACAATCATTGTAGACATCTATACTCAAAGAAGTGTTTGACAGTTTTGGTTTTCCTGTCATGCCAAGACTATTTTTTCTTCTTCATCAAATAATTCTAGAAGCTGTAATGTGTTGCAGTTTTAATTTGTGTTTCCTTGATGACAAAGAAGTAGCACGTTTGTCTTTTTACCTTTGCTTTTGGCAGTGCTGGGGATTAGTCCCAGGACAAAATATGCCTGGCCCTCATTTTTTTAAATGTGTATACATCATTTAAAAGTATTTTCCCAACCTCTTTTTTGTACTTTTTTCTGTTCTTAGGGATTCTATATATATTGTTGTGAAGCAGCTTCATTATACACTGTCTGCCACTTTATATGACAGAAGTGACAGAACCTCATGTGCAAATTACATGGAGTAAGTTTATCAGGTAGGCATCAAGCAACAATTGAAGCCTAGTCTAGATCACAAGCTGGTCCCCGGAGCCTCAGCAAAGGTGCAGAGGGCAGGTGGAGTAGCAACTGCACAGGTCCTGCTTGCACCGTGACTAAGAAGCTTTGGAAAGCAGCTACCATGGGTTTTATACCTCGGGGAAAAATAGCAAGCACATCATGCTAAAATGTTGGAGGACATTCTGGTTCAGGAGGTACCTGAACAGAGTCCATGCTGTTCTAGGGAGTTCCTTCTATCTCAAGACATTGCATTTTCAGAAAATTCTGCCATTTTTCTTGAGAAATACAAGTTCAAATGGGGTGGAGAACTGGGTTGGTCCAACGTCACCTGGAGAACTGTCCTGAAAATTCCAAATACATAATATTTATAGTTTGTGGCTATCTTATCCCATTCTTTGACTTGCCCTTTTATTCTCTTAATAGTGTCTTTAGATAAGTAGTTCTGAAACTAAAAAATATCCAATTATTAAATTTTCTTTGTTTTTGTCAGAGAAATATTCTTCTAAATTTTCTTTTAAAACTTTTCTTGTGTTACTTTTTATATTTGGAATTGGTCATGTATATGAAATATACAGTAAGATGCAGGTATATATGCGTTGTTTATTTTCAATATAATGATCCACTTACTACAGCAGTACTTACTGAAAGCTTTTTTTTTCTTAGGGATACTTAATTTGTTCCACTATTCAGTTTTCTTATCCTTTGTGGAGTGCAGTTGGACATACTGACGTAGGTCTATTTCTGGATGCTGTGTTCTGACTCATTGATTTATGCATCTAAACTTCCACCAATAATAAATACCACACAGTCTTGGTTACTGTAGCTACCTAATAATTCTTGATTTGGGGCAGACTGATTCCTTGTATTCTAGTATTAGTTTAGTATTTGTTCTAGTTCTAGGTCTTTTGTCAACTTGACCGGGTTAAAAGATGCCTAGAAGATAACTAAACTATGCTTCTAGCAGTGACAGTAGGGATATGACTTGGAGACTGAAACACAGCTTGGTCCCCTTCTTTCTGGTGCTGAAGGATCTGTTTCCCAGCCTCTCTCTATGAAGTCAGCAGTGTTCCTCCTCATGCCCTTCTGCCATCATATATTAATTATTTTAAATTTTTGTATACATTTTAGAATAATCTTATCTATTTTCTGCAAAACTATCTCAGTAGAATATCGATGGGAACTGTGTTAAACCTGTGAATCATTTTAAGAAGTGTTAATGTCTTTACCATATTTAGTCCCCCAAGTCTTGGCATGTATTTCCATTTATTTTTAGCATCTTTTATTTGTGTCATCAGTATTTGTAGTTTTCAGCATTCAAGTCTTGTGCACATTTTGTTATATTTATGCTTGGTTATTTCACTTTTGCAGCTTGAAATGGTACTGTACCTTTAATTTTGATATTCACGTGTTCATCAATATGATATTCCAATTCTTTTGAGTTTATGTTACATAAACCTTACATAGAAAATCAATTTTAATGTTTATCTTATGTCTTGACATCCTCCTGAACTCACTAATTACCTCCAAGAGATTTTTTAAAAATAAAAAGTCTCCTGTGAAGATTCTCTAAATGTAAACAACACTCCCAGTGACTCTAGCAAGCGAAAGTTGGGTTTGTTACTAAAAATATCTACATAAAAAACTCTGAATCAGAGGAATCTGTTGGAGAATTCTGTGATGCATTTTAAAGAAAGAAAGACTACCAATTTTATACCAACTATTACCTTTTATTAAATAGTACCTTTTATTAAAAGATGTTACCTTTTAGGGTAATACCTTTTATTATGTATTAAAATGTAATACCTTTTATAAAACCTGATCAGAAGGGGATAGGTTTTATTAAAACCTGATACTGATACTGAACCTGATACTGAAGAAATAAACTCATTCATATTCTTCATGAACAGATACGCAAAACAAATTCATAATTGTCTAATGATCCATGATCTAATGATCAAGTGCAGATTCACCCTGAAGAGCAAGGGTGGCTTACCATCCAGAAATCTTTCAGTATAAATTATCATAAAAGTTGCAAAAAACCCCTCAACTTTATAGTTTGACCTCAAAGGCAGCAGAAAATTCATTTAATAAAGTAACGTATGCACATGGTAAAATGTCTGAAAAAATTAGAAATAGAAGGTATGGGGGCTGTGTAAAATACTTTTTCCTTTGTGTCTAGGTACAATGAACCCCAAAGAGATATTTGTATATGATGTTTGCAAAAGGAACACCTACCAATTTCTATTTGTGCTAGAAAGACAGAAACAGACCTTGGCTATATTGTTCACCTTTCCTGCTGCTTCCATAGAATACCTAATATCTACAACTTTATTACTATTATTATTATTATTATTATTATTATTATTGGTACCGGGGATTGAACTCATGGCCTTGAGCTTGCCAGGCAGGCACTTAAGTCGCTGAGCGAAATCTCCAGCCCTGACACCTACAACTTTAACAGAGGAGAAGTTTATTTGGCCTATGGTTTCACAGATTTTAGTCTATCACCAGCTGATTTCAAAACAGAAATGTCAGAGAAGTGTGTGTCAGAGCAATGCTGCTTACTCCATGGCAGCTGGGAAACAGAAGCCAGCCAGGGGAAGAGCTAGAGAGGAAAGCACCAGACATCAGATGTAGTCTCCCTGGTCATGCTCCCACTTTACCGATCTGCTAGGCGTCTCTAAATTCAGTCAAGTTGACAGTTTAGATCAACCATCACAATCCTGCTATTGTCAACTTGACATTCAAACACATTGATCTGAAACAAAATTAAACCAAAGTCAGTAAGGATTACAAGTATGGGGCCACCATTTTTTTGTTGTGGCCCCACAAAACCCCACAAAATATGTATTAAAAAAATTTATGTTTGGCCAGAATGAAACCAAGCATGGCTCTAATCCAATTCCCAATACAGTCCTCACTCCCATATGAAACCTGATGAGCACATTTTTTTATTGTCCTCGTTTCTGTCGATATCCTTGTCTTCTGAATTTCCAGCAGAATTGCCCATCAAGATCTGCTTACAGCATTCTGGGCTGTCTCTGGCTCACATTTCCACACTCTTCCTGCAAACAAGTTTCAAAGTTTTCTAAGCTATGTTGTCATGTCTAATCATAGCAACAAACGCACTTCTGTAATAAGGATTTTCTATATAGGTCATCTTTCTGCCTTTCTGGGAGAAAATACCGAGTACTCACAGCTTGAGCTTGTTTGACTCAAAGTTTCAGAAGCTTTGTTCTATTGTCTGCTGGTTCCAAGGAAGAAGCATGGCGGAGGAAGGATGTGGCAGAGCAAATCTGCTCCTTTTGTGGGGGCCGGGATGCAGATCCAAGAGAAAGAGCATCAGAGTGAAAGGAGGCAAGAGACAGATGTAGTCCTCAAGGTCACAGCCTCCACAGTGCCCCCAAAAGTGTGCTTTGCTGACCTGTGAGGCACTGTTAATCCAGCCAAGTTGGTTATGCCTTCTTGTGCTGTTGACTTTCATTTCAGAAGGGAACAACAACCAGACTCACAATTGCTTCATCCTCTACGAAATCCCTGTTCAGAATAATTAACTCCTGGTCCAAGTGTGTGTTTAATCTGTAATTTAGGGCATCAGCATCTGCTCCAAGACACCCATGTCATTGAAGCTGAAAGATCCAAAAACCTACATAGATTCAGTGCTTGACAAATTCCAACTCAACCTGTACGTGCATTCATTCATATTCCTGTTTGACTGCCTGTCCTATAGACAGTCCTACAAACACTCCTTTCCAAACTCCAAAAATGCATATGCATTGTTTTGACACAGACACAGACACAGACACAGACACAGACACAGACACAGACACAGACACAGACATAACCTACCACTGCGTCACATTTAATGATGAAAGAGTGAATACTTTCCCCTAAAGTCAAGAATAAGGCAAAATATTCACTTTTATAACTTCATTCAATGTTGTTCAAGCCAAATGAGCCTAAATAAAGAAATAAAAGACATGTTGATTAGAATTCAAGATATGAAAATGTGTATAATCCCAAAAGATAAGAATAGCTCTGTAGAGCTACCTAAAAGATTTACATAAATGCTATTAGAACAAATAAGTGAGCAATGTAAATGGGTAACAAAACAGGCAAAAGGAAATAAAACATGTATGACTCGTTTAGACTGTAGAAAATATAAATCTAATCCATCCTGACAGAGCAGATTATGTTTACCTGAAATCAGATCTTTTTATGGACCTAAGAATACATAGACATAGATTATTCTTAAAAGCAGATCCCTTTGAGGTTTTTAAAAAGGTATGATTTTACATAAATCACTTCATGTATGTAGACAAAGAGTTACATTTGAAAAAGGAGAATTTTTATGTATGTGACCTTCAGATAGATTGTGACCATCTAAGAGACAACAGGACCCTTGGGGCTGTCCAACAGAGTGTTGTGTGGCAATGTGAATGTCCTATACCTGACTGTCCCGTATATCAGCCATCAACTATGTGTAACCCTTGCACACTTGACTGATTTCCCCTGAAACTGAGCAGTAGATATTTAGCCTTATTTAATTTTAAATAATTTAAATTTAAATTTGTATGCAGTTGTATGCAGATGGTGATCACCATACTGAACAGTCAAAAATAAAGTTCTTTTCACCTGGTTCTATTCTTCATGAGTCTATAGGGATACAAAATACTAAGAAAAAGTCCCCTCCTGAAATAGGTCACCTTGGAGTTTTATTGGTCCTATTGTATGAAATTCTGAGTTAACAATCTGTGGTGCAGCATGGATTGCATAGTGTGCAATGTAGCTGAAGAGGTGAACTGAAAATATGTTCACTGCAGTCATGCATTCTGATTGGTATGTGTTTGACTTTGTTAAGATTGATACATTGTGTCAGCTTGAGAAGTTTAGAAGTTTAACTAAGAGACTCAGCAGGGAGCCAGGGTTAGTACTTTGTAAATATCTTCGTTCTGTGCAAAGGAGGGCAAGATATTGTGAGTGCTACACTCGCCCTGAAAGAGGTGGTGGTGGTGGTGATGGTGGACTGTATATAATATAAGAGAGAAGAGGCTTGTTTTCCTCTCTTTGCTCTGGCTGCTGTCTTGAACTGTTGCCCCAGTGCCATGCCACCTTGGCTTGGAGCAGCTGAATATGGACTAAAACCTCCATGAACTGTAAGCTAAAAAATCTTTTACTCTCTAATTTTGGGTGTCAGGTATTTTGTCTCAGCAATGAGAGAAAAGTAAGCAAGACAGACTTCTTCCTTTGGATGTGTCACCACATTTTACCAAGTGTATTTTAAATGGTGATCAGTGCAAATAAAACATGCACAGTGGTACCAAGTTATTTTCAGAGAAGTAAAATTTAACTTCATTTTGGTGAATAATACCTGCTCAGTGATATCGGTTTTGACACTTTTCTTGAATTTGCTTATTCTTGAAGATTGCTTCATGAAGACTTTTCACTCTGCAAATCCCCTTCTTCTATATAACATTTAAAGGTGTATATACATTGTTGCTAAAAATCGTCACTCAGTCTCCAATGGACATTTCTATTAAAAATGAAGCTGAAAAATAATATTTTGCTTTTTCTTGAAGTATGAAATTACAAGCTGATTGCCATGTGTTGACGGATTTAATATTCTTGTAAATATTTACCTTGTAAATAGAGGTCATGATATAGAGGCAGTGATTCCTTACAAAACCTACAATATGATATATACAGGGAAATTTAATATTATACTTTTATTATGAAGCTAAACCTGGAAGCAAGAAATTTGTTATTATCAAGGGAATATATATATATACATATATATACATATATACATATATACATATATATACATATATATACAT